>JARHVA010006943.1:255000-262500 GCA_037957365.1 Torreya grandis
ATCCCTATAAAATCCCATTCAAAGATCATTTGGAAAAGATTGGAAATTATCACTAAGCAAGCAAGAGTACAAGCAAGACCACTCAAGCAATCTTTCCTATTCTTTGTATATAGCCAGTGAATACACTTGCAAGCTTATTCAAACCCTTATACCAGTTCCTAACCAATTTATTATTTTTCATCTTCATATACATTATTGCACAAAGCACATCAAATGAGAGAACTACATATGGCTTGATCCATCTTCAAAGTATTGGTATATAGACAGCATGCCCACATAAGGCATGTGGATCCACGTCCATTGAATCTTACACACACTAAGCCCCCCTTGTCCCCCCCTCACCCTGCCCCCCTCTTTTCAAATTGGTAAAAGCACAATGGAGTATAGGGTTTGAAAAGATAATCTACTCTACAAGGATCTCTATAGACTTCTAGCTACCAAAACTTCATAGATAGGGTCACATAAACCTTACAAACAAAACCCAAAAATATCATATCCTCAAGACAACAATGGAAAAGGTGGACTACAACACCAATACCACTATTGTCTACTTTCAATGCACCTATCCAATCATAAAATTAAGTTCAAATCTCAATTTTCAATAGTGTCCCAGTCCGACACAGTGAATTCCAACCTCTATCTCAGTCACATCAATCAGTTTCCAGCCAAGTCTTGTATTCTTTCCCTTGTTACTATTTTTAGAAAAATTTGAATTGTAATCAAATTACATAAATTAGTACCTTAATTAATTTAATTTATTTATTGATTTTATACTTAGACCCTTTAACTAAATTAAGAATAATACACAAATATTCTTAAAATTGTTAAATCATTTGGTGAACCCGACTTACTTCATTTGCGCATAAAAACTCTAGAAACCCTAGGATAATTTCCTACTAATTTTTCCTCAATTTTTTTGATTTTTTGCGTGCATAATAAAATAAAAAATTAGAATTAAATTTTAAAATTTTGTAGTAATTTTAAAATAATTTTCTTTCAAACCCTAGTTGTCCATACTAGGTCCCAGTATTTTCTTAATAACTTTTCAATAATTTTCTAATTTTAACTAGCATATTAAAATAAAAAATTCACCTCAAATTTCAAAATTCAATAGTAATTTTCAAAAACATTTATTTTTCAAAACCCTAATTGCATCTACTAGGTCATATTAAATCACAAATTTTCAAATAAAATTATGATTTTTTACTTGCATACATAACTCAAAAATTCACTTTCAATTTCAAAGTTTCATATAAAATCATTGAAATAATTATCTTTCAAACCCTAGTTGTATGTACTAGTTCCTTTTTGCTTCTTGAGGTATCACCTTACATGTGTGTTAACATCATATCTTTTTTATGCATATTCCAGTTCCCTGTTTAGACTATATCCATTTAATATTTTCTACTATTATCCAATTTGTTTTCCTTGTGCAACATAAGTTTTTTGCATCTCTTCATTCAAGATGAAATGCAAGACTTAGTGATAATCCTTATGAATTCACCCAAATTTTAACAACTTGACCATATACCATGGATAGACAACTAACTCAAGTTTTTGTTATAGATTTTAGACATCCATATTAAACTAATTTCAATAAAAATAACTCTGATAATGAGCAGTATGAAAATAAGATGATAATGTACACACCAATGCTCATGCTCTACCACATTGAACTATTGATCCACTTCCACCAATTGTTGATAATGAGTTTATCCTCAACAAATATTTGATCTTGCAAAGTTTTTGAGAAAGACTCTAGGAATAGCCCCAAGATCGTACTCTTATCTTGCAATCTATCATGGAAATTAAAAAGGATTAACAATTTGAATCTTTTATTCCTTCAGAGCAACAAGTTACAAATGACACTACAAAGGTAACTATGTCTCAACAATCCCCTATAGCAGTCCAACCTACCTCTATGCCACTAACTATAATTAGTACATCTTTGTCTCTTGATGTGGCATCACTTGTGCAAAAAATAAAATCTCTTCAATCCAAGGTGCTACATCTAAAGCAAGGGGCCTCTAGACCTATGCAGGCTTTGGATTCTTTTTCTCTATTGAATATACTATTGGTATGTCACATTACTTTTACACCCTTACCACAAGGTTTTGTTTAATCCAAGCTTAATCTATATGATGGCAAGGGTGATCCAAAGACACATTTGAGAGCCTTTAACATAGCATACTTGGACTATGTACCCAATGACTGGATATTTACCAAGCTATTTCCATGAAGCCTGAAGGATTATGCTTTACAATGGTTTTATAGTCTACTGAATCAATCAGTCACTGCATTCAATCCTTTAGCTGGCATGTTCTTAGCTCATTTCAGCATTAACATTGGTGATAATGTTTTATATGCCCAAGTTGCATAACAAAAATAAAGGTCAAATGAGCATCTCACATAATATAATCTCTGAATAAGAGTATTTTGGCCAAGTTGACTAGCCCCATGGCCGATCAGGAGTTACAAGATTTCTTTAAATAGAGTCTTTTACCAACTTTACATGAATCAGTCATGTTAAAAAAAATCTCTTCCTTCACTAAATTGTGTCACACACTAAAGGAATGAGAATTCAAACTAATTTCAATGGGCAAACTCAAGTACACAAGTATCTCAGACACAATAAATAAGAGTAACAACAAAGTCCCATACAAAGTCAAGGTCAATGATAGAAAGAGTTAGAATCAACAGACAATTAATGCAGCGTCTAATCCCCCTCAGTAAGTGGTTTTACTAGCAAATCCTCTGTCAACCTTCACCAATCTACTAGTTTCTTCAGCCAGAGTTTTACAGAAGTTATTGGAATGTAATAATATATATCTCTCCCTCCTATTCAGGGAGTTGACGAAACAAATCCTCTTCTACTGGGATATGATCAACATGCATTTTATGAGTTTCATAGGGCACCAAGCCATATTACAAATATATGCAATAGTTTGAGACACAAGATACATTATTTGATAGATGGTAATCATATTGATCTAGGAACTTTAGTTGAGCCACCTCATGTATATCATGCACATCTACCACCAGATACATACATGGCACCTTTAGTTGAGACACAACCTTTGAACAACATGATCAGCATCTACAATTCTAGAGCTCCAGCTAGACCTTCCACCTTCTTCTTAGAGTAGGAGTTCATTGAGGATGATTCAGATTATCATGCACTCTTTATTAGAGCTTACATTCATAATCATCATATTCATAATGTTCTCATAGATAATGGATCTAGTGTGAACATATGCACTATGACATTATTACAGCATTTGAGATATTTTGAGCAATATATTACCCTGATGAACATAGTTATTAGTGGATTTAGTGGACACATATAGAGTTCATTAGGTGAGATCATACTTCCTTTACAGGTTGGTCTAACACACGTGACCACACCATTCATTATAATTCCCAGTGTAGGATTTTTTGATATGTTATTTAGTCAACCATGGATCCATAAACTTCATGCATTACCTTATATAGTTCACAAATGTATGAAATTGATTCACGCTAATCAGGTTGTTATAGTTGGTGGAGTTCTATATGAGTTACCACTCCCCACTTCAGAGCCATCTTCTACTTTGCAATCATCAATTTTAGTTTTGCCACTAGTTTCAATTTTATCACTAGTTATAGTTCATCCTCCAGTTTTGATTCAAACATAGTTGAGGCATCCATCACCCACACAAAGAGTTCATACACCTTAATAGCTTTAAGATTATAAATAGCTATAGTGTTCGCACCCAGGATAGTATCATTGAGAGCTCATGCATCTACTCACAGAGCACATGTTCAAAGAACTTCTTCTACTACCAGATGGGTCCCTAAGAGCCCTACAGTTGCTTGCACTTCTCAAAGTTACATGGGGACCCCATAGTTGGTTTTTACTTTAGATATTTCAAATCATTTCTAGCATATAAAATTTTTAGAGTCACTGTCTCAACATTTTTATCATGCTTCATGATTATGCATGATTCCTCTCCTTGATATAAGACACCATAATAGGGAGTCTCCCATGAGATTGATTGGTTAGTATCATTCGTTCTCACCTTACCTATACATAGTTTCTTATGCTTGATTGTACATACCTTATATCAAAAATTCAAAAATATTTAAATATTTAAAAATACAAAAACATACAAATAGCTCAAAAACACCAAAAACATTTTGATCGTATGCATTATCTATGCTTTACATTTCTACTATCATGCTAGACTTACATCCGTTGCTCTATGATATTGTTTGTAAATTTATCTACATTACTATGTTTCACTTGATCTCTTTTAAGTGTGTGTAGTGACATCCAACTCTTTGATTGCTTCACTCTATCAATTGAGAGGGCATCATAATTCTACATTGAGACATACATCGATATATATACCCATTGGGGGCATCTTCGACTACACCATCCCGATTATGTCATTTCTACACCACACACTCTAGATATCATGTTGATGTACATTAATTACTAGCTTACATAGATTACTATATCAACATCTCACTAGTATATAACACTTGTGATTTATTAGCATATACCTAGTATTGTACTAACATGTCTTGCATACCTTCCCTGTTGATTTGATTAGTTAGATGCGATTATATTTTTAGTTATTGCATGCTTTATTTTTTTACTTAGCGTATCATGATGGATTGCATTTCTTATTGCCTTTTTGTCTCTTGTATGTGCTTTAGGACATTTTCTAATGTCATTTGCTTCTATGTCTTTTGTGTGCCTTAGGATATTTGCTAATGTCCTTTGCTTGTACTCTTCTATGTGATTGTGACTTCCACGGCAACCTTGTTCGTTTCAATTGTATTTGTATGTTGCATTTGAACATGCCTTATATGATTGCATTTCAGTATGAGTGGCATATGCCCATGTCCCTTATTTGTGTGTCCCCTTGGCCACCCTTGTATGTTTCTTACTTATTGCATTGTGTGCTTGTTGTTTGTTTGATTTTCATTGTTCGCAATGCCATGATACACATCATGCATTTATATTGTTTTCTTGAATGCCATGATGGACATCATGCTCCATCCCTCTAACTAAAAACAAACAACTAACCAGACTTTCACTTCTAGTTCAATACATTACACATGTTACTACATTGTTATATCCATTTAGGCATACCCCTATTGATCTAACAATCTCTCCATAAAAATCATGTTATACCTTGAGATATCTTGTCTATTATCATTGATATACCATGTATCTTTGTAGTATAACACACATGTAGGGCTCTTATTACTAAATACAATCATTATAGGGTCTTCATTCGTACCCTCAAAAGAGGGGGCAACAAATAAGGGTTTTGTCATAGAATCATAGCTCTTAAAAATAAAAAATCTAGCATTCAACACACCCAGAATAATAAACAGACATCAAAATAGTTAGAACAGACCAAGTAGACAATTAAAATATTAGAAAAATCATCATATTTGGCCCAAGAAAATAACATCCAAATTAGACTACAATGTCAGTGCCACTAGTGTCCACTTCTGACGCTCCTATATAAATACTAGAAAAACTAAACTTTTTAGAAGTAGGCAAAAAAGTAGGTTTAACTACAACTTTGCATAGCCAGAAAAATTTAGAATCAATAATTTTTAGTATACTTTCCCTCAGAGAATCTAGATATAGGGGGCATCATGTATATCATGATGGCTCTCACTTCTAGTTTCAGATACGATAGTTAATCAGAATCCATGTTTTAGACACTAGTGATTGGGGGCAATGTGCATGGCACATTTTTTTCTTTTCTTTCCAAGTTCGACATTACTTAAGCATTCTCAGTAGTTACATACATTATTCCATCTAGAGGTGGTTGGCATATTTTTGGAATGTCTTTCATACATCCTAACTTCTACATTTTTGAGTTCTCCAGTTTCCAAGTGGCTTTCATATAAGCCTAGTGCACCAGTTTTAGAGTGGATTTAATACAAGATTAATCTCTATATTTTATAGTAGCCTAGTTTCCAGCATATATTCAGTTGTCCATGCCAATATTGTCAGATCATAGTATAGTCATGGGCTTTAGGATCCATCTCATACGACATACATTTCATACTGATATCAATTCATAACTTCACTTCATGAGGCAATGATGGAGCCAAAGGACTAGCTATCCTTTATGTTCTTAAGCCACGTATTTAAAGGGATTGGACACATAGTCCAAACATCAATCAACACATGCATGATCACCTAGCTTCACTTAGTGAGTGACAATGGAGCCAAAGTTCTATCCTTTACCTTCTTGATCCACTCTCGAGGAATTGAGCACACAGCTTCGTTTTCAATATTACTCTTGGTACAACATCATCCAACATTACTCAACATCACTTAACATTACAATAGGTTTTGTATTGGTTCACATACCTTATGAGCTTTATTCATTCCTTTCTCTTGCTCTCTCTCTTACCTAGCCTTATACATTCTTATTTTAGATATAACCTATCTAGTAAGAATTGATCTACTCTTTATTTTTCTCACAGATTTGTAATTTAAAACGTGCTCTCTCTATGCACATCTAGTATCACATAGTTTCATGAGCCTCACCCTTGTAGATAAGTTCAGGTATGATTTGTATTTTTCCTTTATCCTATTATTTCACTTTACTGCATCACTAGAATAAAGGAGGCAAATGTAGTCATATAAAATGTAAAAATTGGTAAATTGAGTGTGGCTAATGACACCCAACCCTTAGGTCCCTCTTGCTTGCTCTCATGACCCTCATAAGCATCTTTTCAGTGATTCTCAGCCATTTTTAGCCTTCTAGACTTGATCTGAGCTGACCCAGACCCGTCTTTCCATGATAGATCCATCTCCCCAAGTCTCATCTACTCAAGACAATAGCGCCACACTAAGACTATAGAACTAATGTCACACTTGTTCACTTCAGCGCTCTTATAAAAGTTTATTTCTAGCCCCAACAGTCAATTTATTTTGGTTCTCCATCCTTCTCCATGTCAGCCTAACGTGAGCACATTCAACCCATGACCAATAGATCCCTATAAAATCCCATTCAAAGATCATTTGAAAAAGGTTGACAATTATGACTAAGCAAACAAGACCACTCAAGCAATCTTCCCTATTCTCCATGTATAAGCAACCAATACACTTAAAATTTTATTCAAACCCTTATACTAGTCCCTAGCCATCTCAAACACATAGTTTAGCATTTTACATATTCATACACACTATTGCACAAAGTACATCAAGTGAGAGAACTATATATGGCTTAAACCCTCTTCAGAGTATTGGTATGTAGGAAACGTGCACATATAAAGCATATGGATCCACATACAGTGAATCTTACATACATTAACCCCCTATTTCTTTTGAAGTTGGTCAAATCATAATGGAGCATAGGTTTTGAAGAGAGAATCTAATCTATAAAGAGCTCTATAGACTTCTAGCTATTGAAACATCATAGATAGGATCAAACAGACTTGACGAACAAAACCTAGAAAACTTAGATCTTCAAGAAAATA
>JARHVA010006943.1:267500-507500 GCA_037957365.1 Torreya grandis
ATGAAGCTCAGTGATGCAAGCAAATATAATAAAATGTAAATGTATTGAGGGAAGCAAAAAATTTGGCTCCTCCTAGATAAATCGATTGGATTCTTCATCAAAACCAAAAAGATGAACGATAATTAATAAAACATATTTAAATAGTTTTTTATGCATATTATTTATTTATATACATTATTGTCCTTTAGTAATTAATATTTGTGTTCTAAATAATTAAACAGTAAATGAATATTTTCAAAAAAATATGAAAATTTTGTCAAAAATGTACTTTGGTCATACCTTGAGAAAACACCGAACTAAAAAACCCATAATATCCTGAAGTACCTCCTATACTAAAAAATGAAATTGAGGCATGTCAATCTATTTAGTAGAAGTAGGCAGCTATAGTGAGCTATTAATTGTGATCGTAAATTGTGGATGCTAGTTGAATATGTGTAATGTTTACATATTGTAAATTGCCAATTCTAATAGTGCATTTTATTTTATTTTTTTATTTTAGTGTACCATCATAAGACAAAGAAAAAATATCAAGAGACGACTCATTTTAGACTTGCATAATCCACAACCATATTTGGTAGGCAAAATAGAGTGGAAAGCATTTATAAATGATGTTATATGTTATAATTACATTTAAAAAATTATGCAATTTTACCTGCATAATCATAGATGATTCTCACTTCTAATCTAATTTTATTAGTTATTCTATAAAAGACCAAAACTTCAAAAGATAAATGATGAGTCTCATACAACAAGGTTATGATATAAGAAAACACACCAAAAAATTCCCCAATATTATAAAATATTTTGCACCAATAATTTATATACTATAAACACTAAATATTTGTACAATCCATGTAGATTTCGTGCCTTTTTCATGTTTCTGTGCACTAGCTCATTTGTGTGCCTTTGTCTCTTTTCATTACACTTTCCCTTTGTGTTGGGCCCTATGTTATCTCCTATTGACTTAGGTTTTTATTACAATGTGACTTTTGTTTTTCAATTTCATTTAGTGATAAAACATTCATTCAATCTATAATACTTGAAAACTTACAAATAAACTATTTATTTATCCCTATATGACTTCAAATGCTATCAGAATGTTCAAAACACTATTTTAGGATTTTCATCCAATTTTTAGTGAGCTACAAAATTGGTCATGACCATTTTTTATTGTAATAAAGTGGTGATTTATATTTTTTGGGTCCTCTATGCCATTTTTTAATTTCATGTGCTTTAATTTTTGGTTCTCATTCTTTTCCATGATCACCCTATGCCTGAAAGTGTTCAAATTTGAATCCAAATGAACCTATATATACACATGTATCCTAATCCATTCAATAATGAATTATATTGATTATATCTTTCACATACATGTGAAAAATCCTGCACATTGATCATATTCTCCCCTCATCATCTTGTGCCTATATACTTGTACCAAAATATTTTTACATTAAAGAACATATATATTTATCCGTAATTATCTAGGAAGTGGAGGTGAAGTCATTTCTCTCACATGGGTTGGGTCACTCACATGCATAGAACCACATCAAAATTGATGATGAGGATGTGAATTAGGTAGTTATAACCATCAAAATATCATGAGTCTCTAACTTTGCATACTTTCATTAGTCTTAGCTATTTTGTGCAAAACTAGGGTTACATCAAAGGATAAGATAGTTTGATAGTTTTGCGCATCAATGAATTAATTAGAGAGAGGTTTTTGTGTGTTTACTACTTACAAAGGTTTTTAAAAAGTTTTAAAATATTTTAGATGATCAAAGTCATTTTTGTGGGAGGATTCCACATTTAGCCAAACGTGCCATATTTGGTTATACAAAATTGGCCATCAAAATAAAGTACAATCTTCTTTCTAGATGGTCTTCTACACAGTCCAATACCTTCATCTCTACATTTTAAGGAAATGTTAGGATCCAAATGTTTTTGTTTCACCTATTTATCTCTCTTTATATTTATTTTCATTATTATTGATCATTTATAGTTCATGACACTTTTATCCGTGCCCTTTGGCCCTAAGTAAATCTATTTTTTTATTTATTGGTGTATTTACTTAGATTTAATTTCTGATATGGCTTTAATTGATTTTCATAGTGTTTTAAACACTTGTGTGCCTTTAAAAAAAAACATACCTATCGATCAACGTATATAAAAACTTTGTGTCATCATGCAACATTATGGTATGTTCCACTAGGGCTTCGTTAAATTAAATCATTTGAGAGAATCCTTGAAAAATACATGATGTGCACCTCTTACCATCAATGCAATTCATGTGACCATATTTTATTTAGTCATTTTGTCAAATAGTTCACATGCGTTGTGTGTGCTACCATATTTTGCATACATATATATCAGGGTATTTGATACTACAACATATGTAAAATATCCTACTTTAATTTTACTTTTATGGTACATACCATTATGTAACAACCTAAAAATATGTAATCTTGAAGGCCTCTAATGCGATCCCAATTTCAAAATATGGTAGCGTAGAGAAGGCACATGTATTATTTCACTAGTTATATCGTTCATATGTTTTTTTATTGAATGTAATGATAACAATATATGCAAAGGATGGCTATAACAAAGATCAAAACTATTATTAATTCAACACATTTCCTACAAATGCTTATTGTTGACTCAAATGTGCCCTATCGGATCTTATACAACACTTACAACCATATTAAAAAACATATATAGTTACATCTTTAAAAAAATCAAGTATGTCCATTAAATGTTTATTATTTTATACTAGTTTTTAAAATGTAACATAAGTGTGATTATTTTCCCTACAATCTCTAAAATGATTCTGAATTTTTATAACATTCCATCAATTTTTGTATAATAAGATTAAAATTTATAAGGTACATGATGTGTCTCGTGGGATCGTGTAATAAACTGAGTGTTTCCACTTTCTTCTATAATATATTTCTCCCACATATTGCATACATGGATATCACAAGCGTATGTACAAGGTATTTTGTCATTATGTAGTTGATTAACATATGTTCCATAGGGATTCAATAGTTTGATTAGTTTTAGAGAATAATTGTAAAAATCATTTCGGGCACATCCTACAATTATTGTAGTCCATGTGCTCACATTTCATTAAGTCAATTTGTCAAATAGTTATCATGCCTTCTTCATGTTACATATTTTGCATACATATATATGAGGAGAGTTATAACTATGACATGTATAAAAAAAGATTTTGATTGTTTATATAGATCTACATATTATGTTTCAAAAATCAAAGTGTGGCACAACCTAGGGGGTGCTAAATATGGTTAACGAGTCTGGCATTACATATGTGAATTCTATTTTATTAAAAGTATCATATATTGAAAGTATGTTTTTTAGGGTTTGCACAAGTATCCATGCCATTAAATTCTTTTAGTGAATCATGGATTGTAATAACTTATAGATACACATAAAGATTTTTCTTTTTCTTTTTCTTTTTTCTTTTTTGGGTAAGGTTTTATATGTTGAATGTCAACCTTGATAAAATTATCTTGAGATAATAAATCATTTATTACTATGCATTGATTTCATGGACGATCATATGTTTTTTTTAGTACTAAATCCTTTTAAATTGTAGATATTGTTGATGTGGTGTGCTTTTTGGCAGGTTTAAGATAGAGGAAGGTAGATTGAATAGGTTAACTACCAACGATCTATGAGTGGTATTCAAAGCATTATATCAAACATATATTGATAGTACAAGGATTGAGGCATTTTATTTTGAGATATCAATAGTTTTGAGGCTTTATGTTAGTATAATATTATTCTCTTTTATATGTTATTATGAATACAAAGTTTAGCCAATGATTGGGGTGAATAAGGACCATCATGGTTGGGTGTATAGTTTTGATTCTCTATGTACTAACAAAAGTTTAACATAAAATCAAACACATAAATGTAAGATGTCGTAACATCTTATGAAATAATTTAAATTTACATCTCAACCAAAAAAAAATGAATAAAAGGTGCTTACAAAATATAACCAAGGTGTTGTAGGCTAACCTTCATAGTTTGAAAATAAAAAAATATTTAACTAAATAATTCAATGTTTATTTCATATGAAGTTGGATATTTTAATAGGGTTGTTAAACACATCCAATGGATGTAACACCCCACCTATCCTAATAATGGATTATGCACATGGTTAAATTTTCATTAGGGTTGGACCCTATCTACATGCCATCATGCTTTATCTTATATATCCTTTGATGACATTACATTGGATCATGGAGAAAGATATATATCTATTATTGTTATAGTGAATAATCATTTCACTGATGTGATTTCATTTCTATCTCTTCCAACCATAAGCATACGATGATGAGTTTGGTGCATGTGTAGGAATCATGGGTTTCTAAATGGGTTGTAATTATATTTATATACCGATGATGAGATGAGTTGGTGAGAGTTTACATTAAGTCTATGGGGTTGTCATTTTAGTTGATGCAGCACAAGTAGGAGCTCCAACAAGGACACCCAAAGTAAGCATAGATCCTAGAAGTGAATTGATAATGGAAGTCATTTTATTTACACCAAGTTGTGTGTCACATTATTTGCATGGATACTTTATATTTTATGGTGTGCGGATGTGAACACAATCAAACATTATGTTAAACATGGACGATAATGCATGGGTAATGAAGATGGTGAATGAAGTCAGTAAATCCAAGGGCTTTATGATCACAAAAGTATAACAAGACAAGTGAAAGTAAGACATATGTATGTTATAGAGTAAAATGGTCTCAAATTATAAAATAAAAGGACAAAGCCAAAAAAGGTTTTATGGTCACCAAGGCTAACATGAAAAGTGAAGAAAGGGACCACAATAATATTTTAAAAAGAGCCACTTATTAAAAAAATATGAGAATATGATAAAAATAAGGAGAGAATTTCAATTTAATGATGGAAGTGAATCATTATTGTGTAAAATCTATAAGGACAAATGTACATCAGCCCCATAATATAAAAGAAAGTTGCATGATGAAAACAAATAGTGAGATATAAGAACCCATTAATAAAATGGCAGTCAAAATGGATATTATAAAACACTATCATGGTGAAGAGAACTACGACCAAAGATTATAGAGGATAAAATCCAAATCTAAAATAAATCACGGTAGCTAGTTGACATTAAATAAGTGAATTATGCATTCCTAAAGTGCTAAAATACTTAGCAGAATGAATCAACTAATTAAACCAAATTAAATGATTAAGTGAATCTTTCATGTGCAATTAGTGAAAACAAATTTCATAAAAAGAAAAATTCAATAAATATGAGATCATGATGACATCATTATCCTCAAAGTCAAGGAATTGGAAATATCTCCCTAAATGCAATAAATTAAAAAATGGAGAGCCATGCTTAATAAATGGGATCTCCATCCCAAATATTAATTACATATCCCCTCCTTAACTCAACTAGGATTAACCTTAGCTTATTTAGGGTTAGTTTGAACTCAACCATGGTTAATTCTAACCTAATTACAGTTGGGTTAGATTTAACTTTGGAGGTTATGCATGAATAGACTACAACAAGAAGTCCACAACTATTAGAGCAGTAATAGATTGAACTAGGACAATAATAGTATAGTCCTTCTAGTTTCAAGAAATAAATAAGAAAATAAAGAAGTAGCCACAAGGAAGGACAAGTTAGAATAACCATTCTTAAATTAAATGAGATTTTCCCAAAGTAGCTATCGGGTAGTAAATGACTGCAAGGACTTTCTAACAAAGGGAAATTAAACTAAATATAGAAGGAAGCCCTTCAAGAGGATGACACACACTTTTGGGGGAAATAAGCAATTTTAAGTAAAGGACTAATCATCTATTATTATGCTAAGGGAAAGGATCAGGTAGCATATTATAATGCTCAACTTGACTAAGTTATTTTAGTGGAAAATATATAGCATTTAAGGGTAGATCATCGAGATCAATTCTTTGGTTTCACCTTATATAGTTTATGCAAATATCATGAAGTTGGTCAGATAAAACATGCCACCAAATTATCTCACAACGTGTATCATAACATTATCATACTATGACCAACAAATAAAATATTAAACTCTATAACGAAGTGTATACATCCTTGTCTACCCTTTATCATACTTGCTTACAAATAAGCTTAAGTCATAATGATATATAATGGTCAAAATAAATATATTTTACAATCACTATATTGGAAGTAGTTTATTTGGGATGTTTGTGAATTATATAATGTTGAGGGGATGGGTTAATCAACTAGCATTAATTATGATATTAATGAGCCTTGTGTACTCTACTCTATAAGAATAAGGGGAAACACATGTGAGAGTAATAATTTGGTAGTCCATCTTATACTTTGTTGTATCTCATGGACTTCACATCCTTACAAAGATAGATTTATGACTATTCAATATAAACTATTTAAATAGATGACACTCTCTCTCTATACTCTTCAAATTGATAACATATAGCAATGGTTATTGATTAGTGCATAAAATTATTGTGGTCATAGCCATAGATATAAAAAGTGTGCTGATTGATGTTCCATATTACAGTCTAACCTACACATTTTGAGATACTCTATAAATAATTTACTTGTCCATGTTTAATGAATAATAAAAGATGAGGTTGAGGAATGATTGCATCTCTAAACACATTAACATTTGTTTCATGTTGACTGAAATGGGACGACACGCTCCTTGCTTTGCTTTTAACCATGTTACAGATTGAAGGATTAAAATAATATGGTACGTAGATTGCCCTGAATTTTATTGATCTTATATTAAATGCAAAGGATGATCTCATTAAATAAAATTACTTTCATGTTCTCGTGATGGAGCACGAATCGGGTTCTAATATGAAACCTTTAAATTTGAAAATTTATCCTTTTATTAACAAGGATATGTGTGAAAACACGATTAAGAGAATGTGTATAGATGTTATTATGTTAAATAGCTTTTTGAATGTCACTTAAATTTAACACATTGTGGACTTGAGTAAATGAATGGTGAGTAAAAATCATTTGTCGCTCATTACTGAAGTGAAGTTTGGGTAAATAATTTTTTGGTTATGTTGCTCGAATCCATAGCTTCAATATAAGTATAGGCTTGTAAGGATGTATAAAAAATCTAAGAATAATTTAATAAATTTATATTAGCAGTTCATGTATTTGAGTTGATTTAACGGTGAAGAATATGTGTTCTCAAAAAAGATGTTACATTTTTCAAATTTTACAGGTAGTAAAGTACGCATGTTTCGTATTTAAAGCATAGTAAGGTACCTTTATGTTGGGAATATGAGGTGGTCCCATATATTATAAGGAACACAGGGCTCGTATTTGAAGTATAGTAAAATACCTCTTACATTTTGGAAGTATGAAGACATTACTTGACATCGTAAACCTTATTATTATTGTTATTGTTATTGTTATTGTTATTATTATCCACACCTTTTTGTAAATTGTTGTGCACATTTTGTTAATTAATGAAATTCCCTTCTCGTGCACCTACCCCTAATTTCACTACCATTCGTCACCTTAACTATATGATGAAGAAGATGCCAACACTAATGCTAAAAGGATTGATTAAATTTTAACTCACTCAATTCACAATTTCATTAGAAAAATAGAATATTAAATAAGTTGAGAATAACTTTAAGAGAGAAAATTTTAGTGACCCATATAGAAATAAAGTTGGGGAAAAATTTTAATTCTAACAAAAGTTAATAGATGATGTTTAGACATGCAGGCGAATCGACATACGAAACATAACTTATCATAAAAGATATGCTCATGTGCGACTATACTAAAAAATTTGTAGATGGATAAGAGTAGTTTTGTTATATGATAGGCCTTTGGTGTTCAATTATACAAATGTCGTCGCACAAAAATCACAATGTCGAATGATAGGTATGTTTTCATTCAACATCTATGTTGTCACTCGATAGTGTTTTTGTCGCTCGAAAACATTATTGTCATTCGACAACAATGTTGTCACTTGAAAATATTTAACTCAATGGCATTGATGTCACTCGAAACATAGCTATCACATGACACCATAACCGTCACATGACAATTGCATTGTCGAATGACAACCGGACTACCAAATGACAAATGTCATGTTTGATGAGTGACAATGTTGTAAGTGACAATTATGTTGTCAAGCGACATAGACACTTTCGAATGGTAGCTATATTGATATACTTTGAAATTTTGATTCTTGAATGATTATATTTTATATATAATGGTGAATAAATTCATATTAATTTTCGATAGAATGGTAAATTATATTTATATGTATAAAATTTACTTTAAACAGTAAGGAAGGCAACCTAAAAAAACATACATCTAAATAATTTAAGTGAATCTATATTATTCACAATTTAATAAAATAATTAAATATCAATTTATACAACTAAAATATTCATGAATTAACAAAGAACTGTCATTAAAATTTACCCTATCTTAAAAATGAATAAAAAAATAAGTAATCTTAAAAAAAATATTATCCTTGATTTATATTAAATGTCTCTATTTAACCCAAAAAAATTTAAATTATTAGAAAAATTATTAAAACTATGCCCTCATGCAACCCTTACTCATTGTATGGTGAAAAGGATTGATCAAATTTTAACTCGCCCAATTCACAATTTCACTAGAAAAATGGAATAGTGAATAAGTTGAGAATAACTTCAAGAGTGGATTAAAAAATAGATTATTTTAAAAGAAAGGTATTATCCTTGATTTATATTAGATGCCTCTATTTAACAAAGTAATTAAACTATTAGGATAACTGGTAAAACTATGCCTCATAAAATCCCCTTCTCATTGTCTCGTGGGATGCCACAAGAATGCTTAAACATCATTCGGGGAAAATGTAATTATTTATGCCCCTCACAATTAAAGGCAACTACTGATAGTAGTTTCAAATGTCTTCTTATCTAAATTAAGAAGAGAGTTAAATTAAAAAGAGGACTCTTAATTAACGATGTGCATAGTCTAGCAACTACCAAAATATTTCTCACTCGTTGTAAAGGCAATAATGACTTGCACATAATTTAGAGACTTGAAAAAATTGTTATCTAAAGGGAATTTAAATTACGATTTGATATTCATTTAAATTATCAGCAACATGATGTGCGTATCAAATTCAGACAAGTGCATGAATATGAAAGAAAAATGTGGTCTCTTGGCCTAAATGCGAAAACTGAGAAAGCAGATGCCCTTGTCCCCTTAAATCAGTCTCACGATGGACGCCCTGCCTGCACACTCCAAGCAGATAATAAAGGCCTTAAAACTTTCTGATTGATGCAAAGCTAATAGGATTAACTTTAGTCAATTAATTATAGACAATTTTATCTATCGCACCATATTAATTGTTGAGGTCACAATAGTCGTCCTATGTCAGTTTCGGGGAATGAGACCCCAACCAGTGCAACTTTAATAAACAAACGAGCGGCCAAATAACTCACTGATATTGCCATGCCTCGTAGATAGTCCCAAGATGTACGAACGCTGGAGGCTCCCAGATTGTAAGAGCGCGGGAAGCTCTCGTACAGACCAACAGTGGAAGGCTGCAGGGAGGGGTTAAATTTGACGGTCGTATTTACTTGTTAAGAAATTTTTTTGTGAAGATTTTTAAATTAATGTCATTTTGTATATTACATTTATTTTTTATTTTCATTAATTTTCATATAAATATAAAAGTATATTTTTTCATATAATAAAATGATATTAATTTGGAAGATAAGAATTTAATGGATGATTGATGTAGGGCTCTAACTACTCTCTGTAAAGCAGGTGCCCTAAAAATCAATGTCTTATTTTTTTTGACACATTTGTTACTACGAAAAAATAATGTGTTTGTCCACGAGCAAGGAAAAGCAGTCTTAAATGTGGATGGAAACAAGAGCTTTCAAATAATTTCATGACCTTGGGACGTGTGTAAACGCAAATTTTCAATAGAACTTTACAATTTGAAAGTATCTGTAAATGGATCTTTACTCAAAACTACAAATCCATGAAATACATATGAAAACATTCTCTGTGACAACCAAAGGGCATGAAAATAATATATTTTCAATTACAAGATAGAGGAGTGAACAAAAGTGAAATATGAAAAGGGTACACACACATGATATTTGTAGTAGAGGTAGACGAGAATGAAAAGTATATAATAGTAAAAAGTGAATTGGAAGAGAAAATACCGGCGACGATAACTCGAGTAGCATTGGAATGCAATTCGCAGACCTTGTAGTTGTGGTGAAAGTGATAATCCCCAGCACTGCTCAGCTCCATCTTGTGTCCTTCCACCTGGCACTGCATTCCCCCTGTTGCATCCCACTATGTTGTTTCTTTCCCATTGATGGATATGGTGCCGACACCAAATGACCTTCACAATGTCAAAATAAGTTTGTTTGCCCAACATTAACTTGATTACCAACTCTCCAGACCCTGCTGGAACAATTATTGTAACCACATCGCTCTACACCTTCTCCTTGTTGGTTTGGTTTCCTTTAGACAGAAGAGAAGAAGATACGGCCTTGTCGCTACCTTCACTTGGGAGAAAATCACCGTTGGTGCCATGTTTCATTATCTTTCCTTCACTTTACTCTCACTGGTGATGCTTTTGTGGTTGCCATTGCCAGGAAAAAGTGCACTAATTTATCCCGATTCCCATTCCCATGTCGATGATGTCTTCATTTTGCTATCTACTGATCATTAGGTAGATAACAACTATGGATTATAACCCACCTACTTGTACTCAATCACTCCCTACTTGACATAAATAATAATGACCACCCGCTTCACTTCACTTCATAGTCGAAATCACCCCGATAAAATTTCAGTGATGCTATGCATTTATGAAAAGATATTAAAATCATCCCTGCCCTCAATAAGCTATTGGTGGCCAAGTTTGTGGGCAATTGTCCTTAAATTATGATGATTACACAGTCTGTATCTAGATTCGAATCATTATATATATATATATATATATATATATATATATATATATATATATATATATTCCTTAATCATAGTTATGATTCTCTAATAGTCACATTGGCAATTAGCATATAGCGGTAGGGCCTAGGTTGTAGTTAAATTTGAAACAACTAATTTTTTATTATGAACGTCATATTGACAAGGTGTCTACATTTTTACCCGTCCTTTAATATGGTTAAGAACATATTTTGGTGATATTTTACAGTTAAAAACATAAAAAATGTCTAAACAACTACCAAATTTAACCCCTGGCCGTAAAAACAATGTAAGCTACGGTCAAAAAAGTTAAAACTGATTGTAGGAACTTTTATCTGCCAACTCGGTGGTTTATCATGCGAGTCTGGGAGCTATGTACAACTGAGTCTTTAACCTTTTGTTTACTATCATCTATCTATCAACTTAGTGAAGAGAAAATAAGAAATATGATTGTGGATATATTTTTTAGAGTTACAAGAGAGGAGTAGACGTCTTGTCTAGAGCTATGGGCAGTACTCTGTAAAGATTCATTTAGTTTGGGATATAAATGGAAGGCCTAATTTTTTTTTATAAATTATCAATATCATGAGTATTGTTAATGTTGTAAGTATTGTTTATGAGTGCAATATGCAGATACTAATGGGTACAACTAACAACCAAAATTATAAATTAGAAGGGCAACATTGATTAGAGTTATAACTCAGTCTAGAATACAAACGGGAAGATTAGATTTCTTTATAAATCACTAACATCACTACTATTACCAGAATTACCAACAACTGACCTAATATAATAAATGAAATTTGAATTTGGATAATACTAAACAAAATTAAACTACTTAATCAATATATTATTGTTATAATATTAATTGATAATTAAATATATTTTATAAAATCATCAAAATTTTACAATTTAATTTATATTTATTAATTAATTTTAAAAGAGATAACTCTTACATCATTACAATGACTAAGAGCTATTTTATTTAACTTAAGAAATGTTTAAATGAACAAGATTACAAAGTTATATATATAATGTTTTGAAAGATGAATCTCAAAACATTGATATATAAACCAATGTAGTATGCCTCGATAAAGGTGTAATTAAAACACGTATATATGGTTCATGAACCTATATCCACATAGAATTAAACCGGAAGCAATCGGCCCGGAATGCAGTTGGTATGTTATAGAACTGTGGGGTAGGAAAACATTTTTGCGTCGCGTGGATAAAAGTAGCGATTGGTTAAATCTCAAAGGAAACCGTGTTTAACTTGAGAGGTGGCTGCCAAGGTATGTTTATATATATATATATGGGATCACCATCATATGTTGTTGAATAAATTATGATGTGGTTGACACAAATTAAGGTGATTAATATTTATTAGTTACCGTGGATAAAGCAAATAAAAGGTAGTCTGAAGTGATCGCCGTTCATGTGAACTATATGAATTACGATCGTAAATATTATTGGGTAATCATTATTAGTCATGGATAATAATTATTAAGTAGGGTTGTATTGATTTAAATTGAGATTCATAATTATTCATTCACATACGATAAGTGGTTCGATATTTTAATGAATTGTAATGATTATATAGTATGAATGTAAGGATATTTTATGTATGATTGATTTGAAAGGATTAACATACATTGGACATTAAACGAGGTTCTAATTTAGGAGTCAAATTTTGAGGGTTCATAACCCATAAAGCCTAAGGGCATAACCTAGTTTTGACGAATTGAAACAAACTCAAAAGACTATCCATATTAATTTAAAAAGATTAATTATAAATGAGATATTATTATTATTGTGATTTAGTGTCAACATTTGTGGATATGATGTTGAGTAATGAATTCATTTTTTGGGTACAAATACATTAAATTCATATATCTATAAGAAGTAATGCACGAAAACATTACAATAAAATAATTATTATAATTATTAAAAAAACCTTTTAAATATAACATGACTTTCACAAGATAACCAAATAATCTATACTCATTATGATTGACAATATACTCTAAGCTTATGAAAACTTAAAACTTTAAAACCATACTGTTCATCAAATGATTAATATTGATACATTGTAAATATTCGACATTTTTTTTATTAATAAACCTTGTTTTTGAAATAATCTATCAATCACATTGATGTAAGGCAAGATGCATGAACGTGAAATCTCGTGCACTCTATCAATCACATTAATGTAAGGCAAGTTGCATGAGTGTGAGATCTCGTGCACACCGCCTTTTTTTAAAGCATAGGGACACAAATATATTTTGCACTTCCAATGCAATTTTTAATGGTCATAACAGGTTTAAAATATGTTATGACTCCATTTCTTTCGAGGATCCTCGTATGTTTCTTTTTGATAACTTGAATGCACGATAACTTATCAATGTTTGATTCAGGTTCAATGTGCATTCTACATCTCTTCGCCCTTCGATAAGATTATTTTATTTGCTAGTCTGGTTACAAGTTTTATGTGTTTAATGTGGATATTATAATTCATTGCTTTATTTCTCTCGATTATAGATTCTTATGGATCTCGTAAATAATACTTTCATTAACGTGACTTTTAGTTATTGGTGGGCGTGTGAATATAATTTTAAATATATAATATTTCTATTAAGTTATCGTGAGAGGGAACCATCTACTCTTCAAGTAACAAGTATGTCTAAAATGGGCTGCAATTGTTCTCGTCGACCTCTATTGTAAACTTTATGTGTTAAGATTGTGCATCAAGATGTGCCAAGAAATTGTCCAACATGTTCTTGTTATGGATGGGTCAAGAGGAGAGGGTGGTGAAAGGTCATTAAGTAAAAAGAACTCAAAATATGTCTTTTTATAAGATTTATTTATTTTTGTGTATTTTTATTTTTATTTTTATTTTTAAAATTTTGCATCATCATCATCATCATCATCATCATCATCATCATCATCATCATCATCATCATCATCATCATCATCATCATCATCATCATCATCATCATCATCATCATCATCATCATCATCATCATCATCATCATCATCATCATCATCATCATCATCATCTTTGTTTTTATTATTTTGTATAAGTAAAAATTACTAAATATAATAAATATCTCATATATAAATTTTAATGATATTTTTCATGTCTTATGAATGGTTTTTACATATTTTTATTTTAAATCATATGCACTCTTTCCCTATGTCATAATCTCCATCCTCATAGTTTTTGTCATGAAGTAAACACATATTAGTGTCATCTACAAAATGATACCGACACTTCAATTTCAAGTTTGAAGATTCAATTTCACTCTCCACAAAAAAATTGTAATGTTGTATCATTGAGCTATCGACCTTTTAATGGTATTATGTGGATTAATGGTCTTGCAAAACTAACCTCAAATTACAATGTTTTCATTGAGACTCACAGCTTGACTTTCATACAATGTAATTTTTCATGGAGCAAGTATTACTTAAGACTAGGACCTCTCATTAACGTTGTTGGAATTCTCCACAATTGAGCTAAAAGCTATTATATAATCCAAATTATGCATTCCTCTATATTGTGATATTGTTTTCTTGATTGATCAATGAAAACTTTGATCAATCTATGTTCTAATGATTTATTGTTATTCAACAAAAAATTATTTTGATATAATGCTAAAACTCTAACATTCCACCCCTTAGTTTTTACATAGTAAAACATAATTTGCTTTCTAAACTACAATGTGTCGCCAACAAAGCTGACCTCATGATTGATATAAAATAAAAGGTACTCCTCATCAAACTTCAATGGTTTTTAACAGGTTTATCATAAACCTGGACATGAATACAGACCCATCAACCTATTCACCTCATGTACTTTTCTAGATCACCACTAACGTTTTCAAGATCCATGAGTGCTACATTATATTTAAACAACATTCTACCATGTTTTCGCAATATAAAATTGCATAGGAATAGCTTACATTCTTTTATTTTTCACACAACATAATACTAGAAAATAAACTATGTTGAGAACTAAATCCTCATTGTCTTCTTCTAAAGCCTTTGTCTATGTTTTTTTCACCCAAACAAAAAAAAATATAGACAATCTTCACCCCTACTAAATATTGTCCTTGGCTTTAGCCGATTTGGTGCAAATGCAAGTGCCTCTAATCCATTATGTGGCCCGATTGCTAACAGATTGTGAGAGGACACTGCATGTCCTCAAACCTTTGTTTGTCTCCATCCTTCAACATCATCTACTCACTTAGCGAATATGGCTTTGAAGCTTACGTGTTTAATACCCCTAATTCGAATGTCAAAGTTGCTTAAAAAAATGCTCATTTTACCATTTTGGATTTCAACATTTTTTGACGGACTTTTTGACAATAAGACTAAATACCAAAAAAAAAAAAAAAAAAAAAAAAAAAAAACAACTAAACTTTAACTCTTTAAACATAAAACCGACTTTAAATATAATCTAATACAACTATTCAATAAGGTTTGACCATACTTGAAAGGAAATAAACTTTACGAAAACTTAAATGGCTTGACCAAAACCTAAATGACTAAACGAATACCAAATGACTATCGTTTATATCATTTCAACCATTAAAATAAAACAACAAAATATTAATGCTCTTTGACCAACTTATAAATTTGACTAGATAAGGACGAAATGATGGTCGAAAAGATTATTACATAAATGTTACGGGCTATGTATGAAACCACGTGTTGAGTTGTTAAAACGGTGGCAAGAAATGCACGTCGACATCAAATTGTGTGCTAATTTATATCCGCTTTACATGAACCTCGACATACAGCTCCACAACAGAAAAAACTACACAATTAGCATTGCTAATACAATAACGAACTTTAGTTACTTCTTCAAATGCAACGCGATGTCAATGCAAATGCATATAGAGAAGCTCGTAAGTAATGGAAGATCTCGATCATACCCACAAGCTTCAACACAAGAATGTGTGCATCTCCAATGATAGAAGTGCATAGATCTGCAAAAGGTGATACGACAGAATTTCGGCTCCAAAAAAAAAAAACTTCTGCAATAAAATACACAGGGGTCTGATTCGAAGTTTACAAAAAAGTTCAAGCAGATGGCAGATCTCAGATAAAAATGGCGCTATAGATCATTCCGCTATTATGAATTAATAAGGAGACTGTATTGAAAGTAATGCGATGAAGAATCTACTTATCTGCTACGTCAATACTTTCTGCACAGAAATAATATCTTCATTACTAGAGGCAGTCACAAATATAAAGAAGCCCCTTAACAGTTTTAACGCTCCACGAAGTAATCAGAGAAATCCCCTACTCTGATATCCGTGATAAGTATTTGAAGAGCTAATACGAGATTTAATTCATGCAATCCATAATAAAGAGCCGAACACAATACATAAAAATAGTTATATTTTAATCACACAACAATATTATTATATTGCATTCAATTACATTCTATGGGACATATTACAAATATATGTATGTATGAATGAAAAGTTCTTCTTGTAATTAAGGAGTTCATATCTCCACCACAATATATACATATTTTTTTAATTATTTTAATCTAACAACTACAACAATAAATTTATATACATTATATTGTTGTTACATAAGAATAAAACTTTAAATAATAATATATAATTAATTACTCAAATACATATTATTATCACATAACAATAATATTACTAATTACCATAATAGTAAAATTATTCATGTAAATATTAAATTCTAACATTGTTTCTAAACTATATTTAATATATATTTTTTTAATTTATCATATAATATCTTTTAAGTGAATATTTGTATTTTTCAAACTTCTAATGACACAATACATTATTAAATGGAAGAGTAGTCAAGTTCATGATGTAAGTACAACTCATTGAGTATCACCAACATAACTTATATTTAATATCAATTTATTATTAATTTATAAATATATACTATTAATTTAAAAAATGTATCATTCATTTAGAAATCTAAAAATCATTATATAAGAATATCATAATTCAATGATATCATTTGTAAGAATATTGACTCTAAATATTTAATATGTTAGAAAGCCAAACCTTCCTTTCTATGTTTCATACATAAAATTAAACGTAAACAAAGACAAATAAAGTTATTTTAAAAAAAAAATAAAAAAAATTAAGAAAAAAATTTATAATAAAATATATTTTTGTATTAAAAGAAAACTTGTAATAAACTTTAAATTAAATTTATTAAAAGCTATTTTTATTTTAAAAATAGTGATTTGAAAAAAATTGGCGGATGTATACATATGCATGTGATGTCTAAATTTTAGATATATTTTAGACAAAGTTTTTCATTATTAAAATTTAAAAAATAAAACCTGTAGTAATTGTTGTTTTGTAAAAAAAATTTATTCAATGAAGTTTTATTTTCCATGTGCATTTCAAATTAATTGATGAATAACAATTCATTGTGATAGTTTAAAATTTAATTTCAATTGTATTTATTTATTGTATTGATTAATTTTTGTATACATAGCTTTCAAATTGGTATTAAATAACTTAGGATGAGATTATGGTGTTTTAAAAAAAATGAATATATTTTTTACAACAGATTTTGATAGAAAACACAAAAAGTAATGTCTCATATCTTCAAATTTTCTCAAATTAAGGAATAAACTTATGAGTATTGGAATATTAAAATGAAAACACTTTTCTAGTCTCAAGATTTGTGGTATCTTGCATAGAATGGGTATGTATAATCATCCGATAAATGTTCTTAATGCTATAAGTCAAGAACAAAATAACACTTAAAAGAAAAATAAAAAGAAGGAAACAAAGACTTTGTTCTTCATCTAGCAAACAATGGAGGAGTCCGTCTTTCCATGGGTAGCAAGAGCTACGAAGTCCAAACACACTTGAGAAAACATGCAAAGTGTTTATCAAAGAAAAAGTCCAGTGAAGATTATAAGATGTAGATGGTTAGAAGTAAATTTGAAAACCTTCAGATGAAAGAATTAGAGAATATGAATAATTTTTTTACCTGTGTAATGGATGTCACGAACCAAGCAAAATCTCATAGAGAGAACATGATAGAACAATGAATTGTTGAGCAAACCTTTAAAAGTTTATTAGCAAGATTTGATCTCATAGTTGTAGCTATTGACGAGTCTAAAGATTTATCAACACTAACAATTGAAGAGCTTATTGGTTTTTTACAAACACAAGAGTTTTTTTGAATAGATTAGTCAGTTCCTCTCTTGTGCATGTATTTGAATCACATATGTTTTTCAAATAAAAGGGGGGAAATAGATTATCATTAGAACTTATGTAGAACAAGAGTTTTTTCAAGAGGTATAACATCAAACATTTTTTATGAATGAAGAACTGATTGTAATTTCTATAAAACACATGGAAGAGGTGAGGGCAAAAGCCATAATCATGCACATGAAGGCCAAATGTATGATAAATTTTAATATGCATTGTTATTAGTGTCAAAAATTTAGTCATTATATTAATGAGTGTAGAAAGAAACAATTTGATATGAACAAGCAAAATGTAAAATTATTTAAGGAAAATGAAGCTGAAGATGAAAATAGTGGATATATGTTTATCATATACAATGTTGCTGAGAAAAGCACAAAATAGGCTTGGTATTTGGACATAAGGTGTAGAAATCATATGATTGGAAACAAGGATTTGTTTTTAAAAATTGATGAATCAATTCAATCATAAGTAAAGCTTCGAAACAACAACAAAGTAGTGACAATGGAAAAAAGTAACATTTCAATCCAAACAAAGCAAGGTGGGGAAAAACACATCCCTAATGTTTATTATGTTTGTGGCTTAAAGCATAATTTAATTAGCATTGGGTAGCTTGTACAAAAATAATATAGAGTTAATTTTGAGAAAGATGTATGTGTAATTCATGTTAAGAATGAACACAATAAGTTTGTTGCAAGAGTGCAAATGACAAATAATGTTATGTTTCATTTTATAATTCAAATTGAATTGATGTTTTCATTTAAAGCTATTACAAAATATCAATCATAGCATGGCATCTTAGATTTGACGATTTAAGCTTTAGTGCGATAAATTTGTTGTACAATAAGCACCTGGTAAAATGATTGCTTATAATAGAGCAACCCAATAATTTTTGTGAAGGTTGTATTTTTAGGAAACAATATAGGGAAGCATTCCCTATTGGTAAATCATGGTGATCAATAGCTCCTCTTGGCTTTGTGCATTAAGAACTGTTTGAATGAATGTAATCACCCTTAGTTAGAAATAGAAGGTATTTTATTTCTTTCATTGATGATTATAGTATGAAAACTTGGTTTTATATCTTGAAGTAAAAAAATAAAAGCTTTTGACATTTTTAAATAGTTCAAAGCATTTATGGAGAAACAAACTAGACATTATGTGTAATTTATGACAGCAGATAGAGAAGGGAATTATGTTTTCAATAAACTTTTAAATTTTTTCAAGGTAAGTGGAATTAAGAAGCAATTTACTACTAGATATACTTCATACCATAAATCTATTATTGAAAGAAAGAATAGAACAATAATGGAAATGACTAGAAGCATGTTGAAAGTAAAGCATTTACCACATTAATTTTGGGATAAAATAGTAGCATACACTATGTATTGAGTCAGTGCCTTGTTATAAGTATAAAAGATAAGATCCTATAGGACACACGGATTAAGAAGAAACATAGTGTGTGCCATTTTAGAGTGTTTGGGTGCATTACATATGCACATGTTAGAAGAAAAAAGGGAAAAAATAGATGACAAAGGCGAAAAGTGTATTTTTTTAGGTAATGTTAGGAATCCAAAGCATACAAGATTTATAATTCACTTACAAAGAAAACTATAATCAATAGAGTTATGTGTTAAAAATGACAAGAGGAATGGAATTTGTTGGAAAAATGCTTACAGTACTATTGGATGTGAAGGGAGAGATTATACCAAAATTACATGTTGGAAAATTATGCCAAAAAGGCCCAGGTTGGTAGCAATGAATAACAAAGATTAAAATAGGGGAAGAGAGAGAATGGAGGAATAAACACTAAAACTTGCATATATTTAAATATGAAAAACTCCTTGTACAAAGCACAACTACAACTATATAAAACTGACTTACAAATACATGTCACTTGTTGTTGCTCCTTTGTTTTCCCTTATTTTGATGCTCTCTCCTCTTTGCTACAAACTATTGGTCTTCTCTACTTTGTTCTATTCTATTCCCTTGCTCTCTCTCTTTTTTAAAGTTGTTGCTCATTACTTTTTTGTTGCTACTGCATAAAATGATCTAAAATATAACTGCGTTGAATTTCCTTTTGCCTAAAACTGATTACAACTAACAGTTGTCACCTACCACATATATTTTCCCTCCAAACAAGCTAGAAGGCTCCATATTACAAATTAAAAAGGGATGCATTAAATGTCTACAACTGTCATATTCCGTAGGTGGCTAGGCAAAGAGTAGGAAATTAAAATAATAATAATATTTTAACACTCCTTATTTTTAACTTTCCTACCAAGGTCAGCAAGACTTTTCTCAGTTTTCAAAACCTCCTTATAACTTTTCTTTAGCTTCCTAAATGCTTATGAATCTCTTTTATGCATGTCCAGAGCTTTGTTATTGAAGTCCATAGTTTTACTGATAGATTATGTAGCTAGAATGTTGAGATCCATAGTTACCCTGAAAAAATATGTAGTTGGACTATAATCTATAGCTACCCTACCGAAATCCATAGATGGACTGAAAAAATCCATAGATGGATTATAATCTATAGCTAGCTTGTTGAAATCTATAGTTGGACTGATGAAATCTATAGCTCTATTATAGGAGTCTGAAGGTGTGTTGTTTGAGCCTGTAACTCTGTTGTAAGACTCCAGAGCTAACATGACACTTTCTAGGCTTAACGATGTTGTATTTATGACCCATAACCTTCCTCTTAGATGCATAAAACTGTCTTTAGACAATGGCTAAGTAAAAATATCAGCTAGATGTTGATCAAACTTGTTAAAAATAATTTCTATGACATGATTTTTTACTAACTCTCAAATGAAGTGATACCTGATTGCAATGTGCTTACTCCTAACATGAAAGATGAGGTTCTTTAACAACGCTATAGATGATACATTTTCATAATAGACTGTAAAACCTCCCTGATACTTCTAATGCAAATAAAAAAGTATTCTTCTCTACCATATAGCCTAGTATGTTGCTGCATTGACTTATTTATATTCTACTTCAACTGTAAAGAGTGACACTATCAATTGTTTCTTTGAAGCCCAAGATATAACTCTCGACCCAAGATGAAATACATACCTTGAAGTTCTCTTTTGATCATCAAGGTTACCTATCCAATCATTATTCATGTAACCAACAAGATAAAACTGATCTGTTGTTGCATACAAAACTACATACTCCCTTGTTCCATTCAAATACCTCAATATCCTCTTACCCTCTTGCTAATGTCTCTCCTTTGGCATCTCCATAAATCTTGATATGAAACTGACTGCGTACATGATATTTGACCTAGTTGTAGTCAAATATATTAAGCTTCCCACTAGGATCTTATAGTGTGTGGGGTTTATGTTGTTGTTGTAATCATCTTTGCACAACTTAAGACTTGTCTCAGCTAGACTGAATACAGGCTTATTGTCCAACATCTTGAACCTCTCCAAAATCTTGTTTGCATACGTCGTTTGGCATATGAATATGTCTTCATCCGTTTGATTGACCTCTATTCTAGGAAAATACATTAAGAACCCCAAATTAGTCATCTAAAATTCATTTTTCATGGTTCTTATGAATTTTTCAATGGACTGATTTGCATTACTAGAGAATAGTAAATCATCCACATACAATACAACAATCAAAATAACTTCCTTGCATGTTTTAATGTAGTGTGTGGGCTCACTTACACTTTTGCTAAAGCCATTGCTCAATAAGTATGAGTCTATTCAATTATACCATGATCTTGGGGCTTGCTTGAGCCCATACAACACCTATTTTAGCCTATACACTTTGTTCTTATGCTTGAGAATCTCATATCTGGGTAGCTGTCCCATGTAAACTTCTTCTAGCACTCCATACAAGAATGTTGACTTCACATCCATTTGATGCACCTTCCACTTGTGTTGGGCAACAATGACTATGATTGTCCTTATGGTTTCTAGCCTTGTTATGGGTGCAAACATCTCATTGTAATCATGTCCAGGCCTTTGATTATAGGCCTTCACCTCTAGCCTTGCCTTATACCTCTCTACCTTTCCTTCGGGAGTAGATTTTGTCTTGTACACCCACTTAAATTCTATGACCTCTTTTCCTTTTGGCAAGTTAACTAACTCCATGTCTAATTTCTCTCTATGGTGCGCATTTCTTCATCCATAGCCTCATGCCACTTGTTGTTCTTGACTACTTCTTCAAAGTAGATTAGATCAACTAATAAAAAGAGTCTTTAATTCATTTTTTCATCTTAATTTTGTTCATACCTTGCTTGTTCATAGACTTCTTGCAAGATCCTTATCCTTACTTAGCATTGACTCTAGTTAGAGGAGGATGATATTGACTCTTGGACAACTCCTTGACCTCCATGATGGTTTCTGACATTAGATGGATCATGCCTATGTGAAATAGAGGTCCAAATTAGTACATTGGTGGTTGTACCACCTATCATTTAAGATTTAATAAAGGGTCCACCAGTGCTTGTTTCCACATGCTCTTCTTCTTGTCTTTCTTTCCAAGCTCCATGCTCAATGAATTGAACATCATGGCTGATTATGAGCTATTTGGTGAGGGGATTGTATAACTGATAAGCCATTGATTGGTCACTATACCCTATAAAAATACACTTCTCACCTTTTTCATCCCATTTCATTCTTTTTTTGGGCACATATGCATATGCTACAAAACTAAACACTCTAAGGTGTTCTACACTTGGCTTCTAACTACTCTATGCTTCTTGAGGGCTAGTATCCATCACACTCTTCATTCAACATATATTCAAGAAGTGTACGGTTATTTCTACAGCCTCAACCCAATAATCATTAGGTAAACCCTTTGCCTTTAGCATGTTCCTTACCATCTCTTGGATGGTCCTATTCTTTCTCTAGACCACACCATTTTTCCATGGTGTATACCTGGACGTAAATTGCTTCTTTGTGCCATGGTTCTTGCACTCATTGGAGATATAATCTCCCCCTCTATCCGTCCTCAAAATCTTGATGTAGTGGCCACTTTACTTCTCCACCATGGCCTTGAATTGCTTGAAGGTCTCAAATGCCTCTAATTTATTTTTCAAGAAATACACCCATATTTCTGCCTGTAATCATCGATAAATGTCATGAAATAAACATTCTTGGATAGGGAAGGGGTCTTCATTAGACCACACAAGTCTGAATTTATCATCTCTATAGGAGATCTAGCTCTCTATGCCTTACCCACATGGAATGCATTCCTATGTTGCTTCTCCAATATGCATCCTTCACACACCTTGTTTGGTTATTTTATAAGGGGTAGCCCTTTCACCATGTGCTTCTTGTGAATAAGGTTCAACCCTCCAAAGTTCAAATGCTTGTACCTAAGATTCCAAAGAGTAGACTGATCTATTATCATTATTTTGAACATTGTTGCGACTTCACTTTGTATTCTCAATGGAAACATCTGATTACTTGTCATCTGAACTACTATAATTTGCCTATTACAACCACTCCTATCAAAGATGATATACTCACCATTCTCAAATATGACCTTATACCCTTTTTTCACAAGCTACCCAATGCTGATAAGGTTGTGTTTCAACTCAAGTACATATTAAACATCATGAATTTTCCTTTTGTCACCTTGCTTGGTTCGGATTGAAATGTTGTCTTTGTCTATGATAGGAACCTTATCATTATTCCCATCTTTACCTCTGATTTTATTGATTCATCTATGTGGCTAAACATCTCTTTCTTTCCACTCATGTGGTTGCTACAATCACTAACCATGTACCATTTATTTTGACACTTTGCTCAGCAGGGTTACATGTTATAAACAAGCTTCCACCTTTTTCATTCCTATTAGGTTCAGCCTCTTGTGTATGAAATAAATTTGAATTATGCCTATTCATGTCATACTCATTTTTACACTCACTAGCATAGTGTCCATACCTCTTGCAATAATTGCATTGGATGCTAGATTTAGCATACTTTTGTGTAGATCCACCTTTACAAGTGCTACTGGTCCTTCCTCTTTCTCTTCCATGTGACTCTTGATGGTCATATCTTCCACCTTCTTGATTGATGCAAGTTTTTCCTCTTCCTCTATTGTTTGATCCTCTTCCCTTTCCTTTCAAATTCACATTGGTCTTGAATGCTTGCACATGAGAAGAGGTGGTTCACCCATTCAATCTTTGTTCACAGATTTGCAAGGAATGCATTACCTCATCAACAATCATTTTCCTTAAATCTTTTGACTCTTCTATGACATCCACTATAGAATCAAATCTAATTATAAAGTTCCTCAACACGTTCTCAATGATATTATGATCTTCAAGGGTATCACCACATGTTTTCATTTGATTGACAATGTTCATTGTCCTTGTGAAGAAGGCATTAATAGACTCATTCTCCTTCATTTGTAAGGTCTCAAAGTCCCTCCTTAAGAGCTATAACTTGACAAGCTTCACCTTGTGACTCCCTTGATATGCATTCTGCAAAACATCCCATGCTTGCTTGGAATGGATATTTGTTGCTATCCTAGGAAAGATTGCATCATCCAATACCATTTGTATATATCTGAGTGCCTTGGCATTGTTTCTTCTATTCTCCTTCAACACATTATTTTGTGTTTTGGTTAAGGTATTGAAGGCTATCATGTTTGCAACCTCATTGTACACAACTTCAACCAATTTCCATAGCTCTGAAGAGTTTAATATAGTTTTCATTTTGATGCTCTACACATCATAGTTTTTCCCATCAAACATGGGGGTTGTTGCCATGAACATGAACTACATGTTATCAAGTCTAAATGGACTCACAACCTAGTTATTTTAATGCCAGTTGTTGGAAAAGCTAAATGTGCTAATGGTTGTGAAGGAAGAGATTATACCAAAAGTATATGCAAAAAAATTATGCCAAATTTGGAAGGCCCAAGTGGGCTGCAATGAAGAACAAAGATTGAAATAGGGGGGAGAGAGAATAGAGGAATAAACACTAAAACTTGCATATATTTAAATCTAAAAAATCCTTGTACAAAGCACAACTACAACTATATAAAACTAACTTATAAATGACCACAAAAAGAATTTTCCTTGTTTCCTTTGACTATTGTCAACAAATACATGTCACTTGTTTTTGCTCTTCTATTTTCCCCTTTTTTTCTACTCTCTCCTCTTTACTAGGAACTATTGGTCTTCTCCATAGCTCTACTTTGTTCTATTTTATTCCCCTACTATCTCCTTTTTTAGGATGTTGCTCATTACTTTTTTGTTTCTACTATATAGAATGATCTACAATACAACTATGTTGAATTTCCTTTTGCCTAAAACTCATTACTACTGATAGTTGTCACTTACCACACATAATTTCCCCCCAAACAAGCTAGAAGGATCCATATTTCAAATTTGAAAGGGCTACATTAAATGTCTGCAACTATCATATTCCATAGGTGGTTGGGTAGAGAGTAGGAAGTTAAAATAATAATATTTTAATAGAATTTGAATGAGAAATTTGAATGGCAGCAACCCAAGCATATTTACATGGAAAATTCAAATGAAAATCATTCAAATAAGCATTTGATAATGAGTAATAACTCAAGTAATGTAGGCAACCCTATTCTATCTTTGTCTACATCTCCAAATTTAAAAGATAGGCCATTTCAACACCCAAGAAGATGAGAACCATGGAATATATTTATGAGGTAACATATAATAAATAAAAATATATTTTTTGTTACTTTTATTTATTTATTGAAGTAGATCCAATTTGTTATGAGGATACTATTAAAAATTAAAATTGGTTGAAAGCAATGGATGTTGAAATTGATGAAATTAAGAACAATTAGACTTTGGATATAATAAATATTCTAGTAGTAAAGGATGTAATTAGTGTTAAATGGGTTTATAAACTAAATGCAACACAAATGGAGATATTTAGAAACACAAGACAAGACTTGTTGCATAAGGGTATTGACATAAACATGGAATAGACTATAATCAAATTTTTACACCAATAGAAAGGTTGGACACCATAAGAGTTATTTTGGAAATAACAACATGACATAGTCCGGATGCATATTAGAAAGATGTAAAATTGACAAAAGGTATATGTGGAATAACCACTTGGTCGTGTGATTCAGGTCATGAAAACAAAGTTTATAAGTTGAAGATGGCATTATATGGGCTCAATCAATCACTTAAGGATTTATATAGAACATTAATTCATATTTTTGAAGCAATGGCTTTAGCAAGAGCATTATAAAACTAACTCTTTACATTAAAGCAAACAAATAAGGTGAGATTTTAATAGTTGGCCTATATATAGAAGACTTATTTTTTATTGGAAATAAAAAATTATCAATTGAAAAGTTCAAATCAACAACAGAAAATGAGTTTGAGATCACGGTTTTAAATTTAATGAAAAAAATTCTTGGCATTAAGGTGAATCAAACAAAAGACATAATTTTTATATGTGAAACCAAATATACACATGATGTCTTGAAGTGGTTTAGAATGTCGAATAGTAAACCAACACCAACACCAACTGTGACATATCAAAAATTGAGCAAAAATGATTGTAGCGATGATGTAGATCCAACCTTTTACAAAAGATTAGTTGGAATCTTAACGTATTTGATAAGCTATAAGGCCTAATATAATGTACGCAGTGAGCTTAATATCTAGGGTCAGAAACTTTGAAAACCACTTGCCTACAAGCTAAGAAGAGAATTTGAAGATATCTAAATAGGAATAAGAGTAATAGTATTTTATATGTATCAACATAAGATTTTAACTCAATTGGCTACACAAATAGTGATTAGGAATGTAAAAATGACAATATGAAGAACACTTTTGGTTTTGATTCTCACATTAGTTTAGGGGTAGTTTCGTGGACATAAAAAAAAATCCATTTTCACTCTCTCTACAACTAAGGCTAAGTATGTGGCTGCAATTTCAGTAGTTTGTTAGACAATTTTAATTAGAAAGATTTTATAAGTTTTAATTCAACATAAAAATGGAACAATTATTATTTTTTTCATAATATGTTTGTCCTAGTTATGTCTAAAAAACAAGTATTCCATGGAAAGAGTAAGCATATTGACATAAGGTACCATTTATAATGGCACTAGTCATAAATGGAGAGACAAGTCCCAAATTTTGTAAGTCAAAGGAACATTTTGTAAATATATTTATAAAACTATTAACAAAAGATATGTTTAAAAAAATCTATAAAAATCTAGTTATAAGATGATTGGTAAAGTTAAGTTTGTGGGAGGGTGTTGGAAAGTTAAATTTCCCTCTCTCAAAGTTTTCCACTTAAAATAAAATTAAAATAAAGACAAATATAATTAAAAACTAAATAAAACTAAAATAGAATTAAAAAACTTATACTAAAATAGTTTTATTTATTAAAAAATGTTGTAACAATTTTTATATTAAATTTAAAATAATTTTTTAATTTAGAAATAATATTTTATAGAGTTTTTTTGGATGTGGGTAAAATACCATGTTTTGAAAGACCCTGAATCCTTGTAGAAAGAAGCAAAAGATAAAGCATTGAAACTCACAAATAACACTTATTCCAATGGTACACATGGGACACAACAACAAACCAACTAAAAACGTGTTGCCCACCCAAACAAGAAACACAAAAGAATAGAAAACAATCAACCACCAACATAACAACTAAAATGGTGGGAACCCTTTCAAAACTTTGCTTTTACCAATAATAAGTAAAACATAACAGCTATAACTTAGAAAAAGATCCTCTTGCTTTTAGCTAACTACCCAACATAATACAACCCATTGTAGGGCCATGACTATTTGTTGCTAGAAGAATCAATAAAACTTCCTTATTGCATTCTGCCTCTATTGACCCTATATGAGGGAGTCTTTGAAGCAAGGCCTTTGTTGAGTCTTCATTTCCTCTTCCTCTACACTAAAGTCCAATCCCTCTTGTCATCTAGATCTAAGATGAGAGAGAGAAGGGAATAGTTATTTCAATTTGACTTGATTTCTTACATCTTCCACTTGGGACTTTCTCTTTAAGAGCAAAGCTAATTTCTTCCTTGGTTTCTCCCTCCTCTTGTAGGATCCTTTGCAACTACAAGTACCTAACTTGGGTCAGGATTTTCATGTTCATCTGATGATGAGTCTAAACATTTACTTCTAGTATCAACCTTTTCCACTATATGATGGCTAGTGATAAAATCCTTCCACCAAGAGGTTTCCTTCTTTCTTTTGAAGTTTTTTAGTCTGTAGACAAATGACCAGTCTCGAAGCAGACACAACATTGAAAGGACGATCCTTCATAGTGTAGATTTTGAATCCATGAACAATCTTCAACTTTTAGGTCTATTTGAAAAAGCAATCCTTACAGAGATTCGAAAATGCAATGGCAAATGCATTTATATGTAGATTTAAGACAATTTTTTAACATGAAAATTCAAGCATGCAATACCAAATTTTTGTAATATAGATTTTTATTCAATAAAATTTTATTTTCAATGTGCATTTAAAAGTAATTTATGAACAACAATCCATTTTGATAATTTAAAATTTATTTATTTATTTCAATGTTTAATTTTTCCACACATAATTTTCTTTATAAAATGTATTATTATTATTATTATTATTATTATTATTATTATTATTATTATTATTATTATTATTATTATTATTATTATTATTATTATTATTAACAATTTAATTAATATCAATAATATCTTATAAAATCAATAAAAAATTATGATTTTTTGCAAAAACAATGTTAAGTATGATAAAATGTAACATTATTTGTTTATTTTTTCTCTATGAATAAAATAAATAACATCATTATCAAATTAACAATTTAATTATCAACAATAATATCTTATAATATAAATTAAAAGCTATGATTACTTGCAAAACAATGTTAAGTATGTAAGCCCAGCTCTATTTAGAAACACTAGCCACTTAACAAAAGAAACTGTGAGTACGGATATGAGGTGGGTTTGCATCCCTATGGTTCTCTATTGTCCCAGATTACAAGAGTTTATGTAGCTCTTTGTAAGTATGTTTCATAAGAGCTAAATTTAATAGGCATATCAGAGTCGAAATGGATAGGTACTATTTAACAAAATAACGAAAGTAGAAATTCGTGGCCTTTCTCCTTGGTTCGATGGGAAGGTTTGTTTGCCTTGTGCGCTCTCTTAAACTTGTTGGCTTTTGGAATTATAATACCTTCTTACATTTCTTGTTTTACAACAAAACTAGATACCAAACGCGTCAGTTAACCTTAGTTTATAACGTTTACAATAAGTCCTGTCTAACACCTACTTCCATGGCTGATTTCCAAGTTAAAGGGATAAGCAAATGTTTTGAATCATATTTGCCAATACGATACCCAAATCGAATCTTATTAATCATAAGAAGTCAAGAATAGCAAGAGTTGGTAAGGACTGCAGAAACCCAGAAATTTACGGTATACATCTCGATTTCTTTTATGAGAGTGTGACAATTGCTTCGACAAACAACAGAGCTCTGCTGTAACGATCATACCTCTTTCACACACTGCATCTCTGCAGACAATTCTGCCGCGACTGAAGGACAACAGAAAGGCAAACCATATATACAAATGATTCTTCCAACCTAAAAAACATTCATGTTGTGTTCTCACAGCACTGACGGTTTTCCTTTTAAACTGACTTCCCATGGTCCCACTATACCTGACTGACCCAAACCTGCATTAAAAGGGACAAGTAGCTACCTGAATATTCATTAAACTATTTTGAGACCAAATTTTATCGACATTTTTATACCTACTGTTAAAACATTGTAGCTGACAGGTAGGCTGAACTGTCAGATATTCCCATGCCAAGTATCAGTCACGACCATTCATAGCAAAAAAATCAGCCGCGACTACTTATTGCAAATATATGTGTAAAACGTGTTATCTATTATAGTGACAAATCTTTCTTTCTCCTGGTCCCTCTGACCAAAATCCATATTGTCCTTCCGTCGTCCACAAGACAAACTACGCCTTTGCGTACCCAGATTATACACGTTAGGGATTACATTTGCCGGTCGACCGTGCCAGTCAGGTGAAGTTTTGTGATCGTTGCTACCCATTAACATAGCCCTTCAACGCAAGGCTGTTCACTGTTCAGGGAAACATCCAAAACGAGATAGATATTTATTATAATCCATTTTTTTATTTTGCTGCCCAAATTTTCACCTTGCATAAAATACCGTATTAAAAAAACCCTATGGTATCAATCGTATTTTACCTGAATAAATCCGTAAATACAGTCATATAGTTTGACAGTCACTTTTAGCCGTTAAGCGTATTTCGGATAGCAACGTTCGGAAAACAAAATGTTTATTACTGCAAAACATCGTACAAATTTTCGCAGCAATGGTAGGGAAAAAAATAGGAGTGTTTAGTTCAGAAAACTCGTATTTTCCATGGTTCAATTTATTTTAAAACTACCGTACCCAGTGCTCGTAGTTTTGAGTCATTTTAAATTTTTATCAAAAATAAATAAAAAATAATAACTGATAGTTTCTGGATAAATTTTTTGATAATGAATTAGGGATAAGATTCAAACATATGAATCAAAAATTGTGCACTCAATTTTATTCAGAAATTATGTGTTATTCACTCTTATAAACTATGAAAACATCAAAACTCTTGCAAACAATTTTTTTATTTTTTTTAATTCGTTAAATAGACCAAAGCGAACTCTAAAGTGACTCGTATCGTATTCAACAATTTAACTGAACATTCGACACTTCGCAGCATATTTATTTATGACATATCAATTGTTTGTGTATACAGAGGCTAAATTTTAAGAATACAAAGGTGCCAATAAAATACCGGAAGAGTATTTTTACGTGAAAAAACATTAAAACCGGTAAACGGTTATAAAGCCCACTTTGGGTTGTCTTTTGAGTTGTAATTAGGACCATGAAGGCATATTCGAATAAACAGCTGTTAATGAGTGTCATGTTTAGTTTTACACACGGATGTCAGGCAACTGTGACGTACATCGTGTTCGCTTTTTTAAAGCGCACGTACGTAGAGAGCGGGAACCCAATGGGACTTTTTGGTTTTATTTGTACCATTTTAATCTATTCCAAGCTGGGAGTGAATGTTAATTGGTTATCTATTTCTATATTAAAAAACTCTAATCAAGGGAAGAGATATGTCTTTACCATAAGCTGGCATCTCACCACATAGCAGAGTGGATGTTAGCTGTTTATCAATGGGAAGAAACGGACGCGCGTTTACCGGTTGGAAAGCAAAATCTTGGTAAGACGTTCACATCAACCCTGACGCAAGCCTCTCTGTCCTCTTTATTTTCCACTAAACTCCTTGCAAATATTAACCTAAATACCAATTTTTGTACCTTATTTCGCGTCTAAATTCCCTTACCCCAACGCTAATCGCCGAGAATCTCTGATTCCGAATGTTTTTTAGGCGGTTTGTAAGTCTCGGAATAAATAGGTTTCCACAACCAGAATTAATAAACCTCATAAGAGAGCAATTAAATGTCTCACATTCACCTTAATGTAACCAGTAGAACTGGTGATAAAGTGGTCGATTTCTTAGCTAATCTAGCTCTTGATATTACATCTATGCCTCTTAAATAGAAAATAGCTTATTTTGGTTTGAATTTTAGGCAGAAACTAAAGTTCGTCATTTGTCCAGTGTCTTTTTAATGAGTGAATGGATATTCTTAATTATCCAGTGTCCTCATTAAAATAAGTGAAGAGATGTTCTTACTTGTTCAGTGTCCTCATTAAAATAAGTGAGGGATGTTTGAAATAGTTTTTTTTAAAGCTAATTTAATTCTTGATATTACATCTACACCCTTTAAAAAGAAGATAGCTTATTATCGCTCGAATCTGAGGCAGAAATTGAAATTCATCACTTGTCCAGTGTTCTTATTAAAATGAGTAAATAGATGTCCTTACTTGTCGAGTGTCCTTATTAAAATGAGTGAATAGATGTCTTTATTTTTCCAATGTCCTCATTAAAATGAGTGAAGGGATGTCTGAAACAGTTCTTTTCAAAGTTGAAATTTCAAATTAACCATGACCGTCAACTAAAAAATTGTTGACAATGGACCTTTGAAATATTTTTGTAACATTGTGATAGTTATTTTGAATGAGGCATCCTTCCATAATATATTTGATTTTATATAACAAAATAATTTTATAATCAATATTTTCTTGGGTTCAGGTTATTGTCTAAAGATAGTCTTGAATATAAACCAATATACAATCAAAAACCTAAAGAATGTTTATCTCCAAACCGAGTTCATTGTCTTAGTGTAGATATTGATAGTTTTGCATAGTTATTTTGTGATGTTTGACTATGATTTTCATTTTTATAAATCACTCTTTTGCAATGAAGAACATATTTTTTTTCTTTTTCTCTTTTTAAAGTAGCATATTTGATAAGTATCTTGAAAATCGGCTCTCCTTTGGTCAAAATAATAATCCATTCAACTAAAATGACCAATGTATTCGATATTTTATGGCATACAATTTTATTTTAGAAAAAATATTTACAAATAACCTATATAGCCCAACAAAACTCATTAACATAGATTATAATAAACAGTTATAAAGTAAAAGATAAATAATAAAAATAAAACAAAGCTAAAAAGGAAAACAAGTAATCATAAAATATGTAAACCAAAAATAATTTCAAAACCTACAAATAGAAAGAAAGATGATACTGTCACTTATGAGAATTAAGGATGATAAGGTCATCATCTACAGAGATGGAACAATTCTTAAGCTTTTGTAAAAGTTTAATTTGCAGCACCCATAGTTGGGATGTTTTTGAATGAATCAAATAGGTTATATTTGAAATCTATATTGGTTGAAGATGAAATTGTTTTCTTAAAGTTTGTTTCAATGACACTTTAATGTCTTATCAAACAACAAGGTTCACATTATCCTCTATTCCGTAGGGTTTTACAGAGGATATTAAGTTCTTATTTTTTTTTTTTGTTTCGTGGCCCAATGAAATGTTTGAAAATCTGAAACATGATTAAACACAATTCTCTCGATAAACTGCGGAGCCTCATCCTTTTAGCCGTTCTCAAGAGGAAAGGCTAGAATTTTGAGGCTGAATGTTTTTAAGCTTTTTTTATTGAAAAAAGAAAACTAACAGTGTAATGTGGCTGAGCATATTTCTCATATATTCACTTGGCCGTAAATTACTGCACAAATTGCTCAAACTCGTAAAAGAAGATTTGATGTAATAACCTTCCATTGGTAAAAACGGGGACAAAAAAAATCCATAAGATTTTAGAATCTTGGGTGCCGTTGGTAGTTGAGTCATTAAAATCTTGAGTGCCATTGGTAGTTTACTTATTAGTACACCCACTTCCGATGACTTTCAAAACTTTCACCAAATAAAAGCGTTTATCAAACCAAAAAAGTACTAAAATGGATGAAACTAACTTCAATGAAACGTATTAAGAAAAAAAGGTGCACAGCTACCATCGGTGAGGGTTAATAAAAGAGTTTATTAAACATTGGATGCATGATAAATTTGATGCAGATTATAGATATATTTATACTCTCCATATATAATTACACTTAACAAGAAAAATCACCTAATCATCAATCAATCTGAACGGTTGTATTAATTTAATTCCACATAAATTTGGGTATAAGATGGACTGTTGAGCACATAGGCTCCCCATATGTCTCAAAATAAGCGATGCTTGAAGCCCTTTTATGATGTTTTCAAGCAGCCGCAGCTTCTTGAGTAAACTTGTATTGTTCAAATTATGTAATTAATATAGACCACAACAGTTTTTAAGTCCAACGGATTTCTATTTGAAGATTGCTGCAGGTGTACATTTATATAACATAAATGTTTAACGTATACTTAAGTATAATTAGGAGGATGGAAAAAGACTTCGAATTCATTGGTTGTAATTCACCAAGTGAAGAAACTAGCAGGGATTCAATTTGGCCATTTTGGTTTCAATTTGATTGGGTGGCCATTTTGGTTTCAATTTGATTGGGTAGCTTCAAACGAATGATGGAAGGTTTTGGAATAAACTGTGTTTAAAATTTTCATCAAAGTTTAGGGTTAAAAATTTTCAACAAAATTAAGGGTTTAGGGTTAAAAAATTTCATCAAAGTTTTCAATTATCCACATAAAATTAATAAACCGAAAAAAAATCAAACCATTAAAGATGATACCTATATAAAATTGCATCCATCCGATCGAAACACAATGACAGATTTTAGAAGGATTTATAGATTCTTTTCTCACCTAATAATTATAATATATTAGAGTTTCTTTACCGATTATATGTAATTTCCCGAAGAAAAAGATCTCTCTTGTGATATTTAAAATTCCAAAACACTAACCACCTCAGAGATATTGGAAAATATAACTAAGATATTTCGACATACCTCAACTGCATTCGAAACACTCGATATCGTACCAAGCCGCCGCCGTTTTATTATTGGTTTTACGGACTTGGCATTTCTTTCTCTACCTTTCCCAATTGCAGGTGAACATCCCTCATTTGCATTCTTTCGCTTGCAATTGAAGGTTGCTAAGCCATCAGGAATTGCACTTTCTACACGCGTACCTGTTGGTGCCGTTGCTTTCCTTAGCTTGCGATTCTCTGGGACTGTAGCAGCTGATTCTTCCATCGCCAGGTTTTCTGAATAATCCAAACGACTTTCAACTAGTGGAGCAGCAGCACAAATATCGATTATTGACCGCTTCTTTTGTGTCCTTGATTTCTGTCTATGCATTTTACCTTGCTTTCTACGAATTTTAGATGCTTGGCCAAGGCAATCATCTATGTGGGCATTCACAGCTGTTATGGTGGTGGATGTAAATGTTTTGCAAACTGGGCAAACTTTGACTCCAGAAACATCATTATCGCTAATGTCAGAAATACCATGTCTAACCGGCTCAGATTTTGTTATCTGAAAATTCAGATTATCAATATTTTTTCCCTCAGATTGTATTAAGGTTGACCATGCGTTTACCTGATCTTGTGCCACTTTTCCAGCCGTCTTTGCCTTATCTGTTTCTTCACACATACCTACATCACTCAATGACTTGTATTCCCTTTTGTTTGCTGAGGTTTTATGCATAGCAGTGCCCGGCTTTCCGTTCTGGTTTTCGTTTGAGGGATCTTTATGCACACCTGTACCAGCCTTTCCGTTTTTGTGTAGTCGTGGCAAGTTTCTCCCACTATCTAACTGTGAAGTAAATTTTGGTGTCAAAGAGGCGGTTCTAACAAAGGGCGGCAGTACTCAACTTTGGTGTTAGCCATTGTCAGTCCGGCTTTCATCTTTACTTTCTCTTATCCTTACACAGTTTTCCCAGTTAGCAGTAATGTCGTCCTGTCCGGATATTTTGACGGTGCTAGATTTCCTTATTTGTTCTTCTAATTCTCTAGAAATCCCAGGATCCTTGTCTGAAAATAGGTCTAAATTAGAGACCATAATCCCCATGATTTTGCTGGTGTGATTTTCCCGCTGAGCACCAATGCGCTGCAATTTATGACATGATGTCCCATGGAGCTCCTGTTCCCCATCAGTTTCCGGGGATTGTTGAGATGCCCACCATCTGTAATTAGGGTTCTCAAGTGGTGGAAGCACCTGGTTTTGTCCATCTCTTAAACTGTCCTTCAATAGAGTCTCCGAGAAAGGCCAACATTTCCTGATGTCTACACTTCTAATTTTATCCACATATTCACTGGAAAACATATGACCGTAGAGTGTCTAATATCTTGACAATGATATTGAATGAAATAAAGTAAAGCATGAATGAATCAAAATCAACTCACCGAATGGAGAAACCTTGGCATAAGACTCTCGGAGCATCAGCAATCAACGGGCCTTTCAATAGATTAGCGGGGTTTCTGAATGCCTGCGGACTGTGATCAGATATCTGGTGGGGGATGTGAACTTCCGAGGCATTTTCAACTGCACATGCGTGTGAGTTGGGTACAGCGTCCATCTCTACTTTTTGACTTGCAAATTAGGTATGGTGTATCTTTACTTTTTACAATCCCAAAACTGCTGGAGACTGCTTTGGAGCAATTCCAGCCGTAATTATAAATTATTTGAAAAGAGTACGACACCCTCACACTTTTGTTCCTTAAATTGTCCCGCTTAACTGGTAGCCTGTTACAAGACTTAAAATTTCTGATTATAGAATGCGGAGTGTAGTTTTCTTTTCCAAAGACTAATTATTCAGTTCTCAAACTTCTGTAAGGGCAGTAAAAAGATTATGAATTCAACCTATTGCTGCGAAAATGATTTTGAGTGGCATGGCACGATACATTTCACTTAGCTACAATTTACACAGTTCATCATGGTATTCCCTGTAATCTTATAATAAATCCTGTCAACGACGAATGTGACCTCATAAATGGCGGAGGAATTTTCATGGATGTTTCAGAATTAAAACAGGAACATACATGTTTCCATAAAGAATTCAGAATATAACAGAAAGAGTTTGGCTAAAATAAAACCAGCCGATGCCCATCAACAACACGGGTGTTTTATGTATGCGTGTCTTCCAAGGTAAAGGTCATTGACTCAAGCTTTCTGAAAAGAAATAGCCGGTAATCTCGCCACAATTTTTTTGTACAGCGGCCTACGATTTTGATAAATTTTTAACGGAAATCATGTTTTTGTTCTCATATAAACCCTTTCTTTCTGAACTAAAATTCCTGAATAATTAAAAAACAAAGCCGTTTGGAAAGAAAATAAGGTCGAATCAAAGAAAAGAGGCGTAGGTTTAATAAAAACTGACCTGAGTTCGAGTCGGATCACCCACCGAAGACGAAGGATCAGATAAATCTCACGAAGCCATAATAGAGAGAGCGCCTTTCTCCATCTCCATCTCCATCTTCCGGTGGGGAAGGAAAGCCGAGATAAGCGGTGGAGAGGATAATGAATGAAACCATTTGATGATGAGGTAGCAAGTACACAAAACAATCCCCTCTTGTATGTCCATTGCCCATACATATAGATGTCCTTATGATGCGTATATCATATTTCAAGTAACGATGGTGGAGGTGATGAATACATACATCCCATGGAATGCATCCGGCCACATTTGATGTGGAATGTATGATGTGGAGTGCGTTGACTGTATATGTGCGGCACATGTCGTGTGGTCATCAGGCAAACATATTCTCATCATCGGTTTACCCGCCTACACCTGTTTGGGTAAATAATGAAATGAAGATTCATTCAAGATTTTTTTGTTTTCACTTAAAAGGCGCGGCACCTTTAAGGGTCCCACACAATGCTTTTCAACATCTTTTATCATTACACTAGCGAAACTCTCAATCTTTTTATCGCGTCAATAGACGGGCTCCTTAGCGGAATTTCTTCAGATCTTTGAGCAGAATCCTGCGATAGTAGGCAGGGGCCGAATGACTACGGCTTCACTATTATAAAATTTTCACACTTACAATCTCTATTACAATATCCTTGAAGTATTTCTGATTCACAGGATCCTTCGAAAAGGGCAAGTGAAGAGCATACTTTGCTTTCAAGGCTACTAGATATTCACTCTGAATATTTTTCGATGTCTAAACTACTACTACTAAGCCCTATATATAGCAATTTGAGAGGTCCTGCCTGCGTTGGCAAGGCGGTGTCTGTCTCATCATGCTTTACAGCTGTGGCTACAAAGAGATGCTATTGGACCCACCGTCCGATTGATGTGTTGGTGACGATGATGATGAACCCATAGGTTGTGGGCCCAACATGGCTTCCGCTTCATCAAAAAGGTCATCTTCAGAAATAGGCTGGAAGAGGCATCTTATCTGGAACGTGCTTTGGACGTACCAATGTCGGCATGGGCCCCTATCACATGGCATGTGACGTGGTCTGCAGTGGAAATGAGATTCCCACTCAAGTTGTCTCCGAATAATTGTATGGACCACAGTATCCTGACTATGATTTTGTTGTTCATGTATTCGGTGGGGACCAAATCGTGTAACCCATCTGTAAAGATGTTCATTATGGGCCGACCTTATCTTAATGTGCCATGTCCAGAGTGGACGTTTGAGTAAATCAGTGAATTGATTATACAGATATTCACTGTTTAGCCTGTCAATGAAGATTGTTCCCTGATTAGTTCTACGATCTGCTTGTATGCGGACTGCGGCAGACATCTGGAGATCGAGGGAAGCAGCATGAGAAATCCTTGTGCATCGTGGATGAAGTCCTTCTTGAAGAATTTGTTCTTGCGTCAAAGCATTTAAGGATTCAAATGCTTGATTCAGTATTCTGGTTAAGTTGAAACCAGGTGCTGGAGCAGGTCGATGCATGAGTGTAGCAGAAGGATTTCTGCTAAGCCAATCAGCTATTGTATTACTTTTACCATCTATGTATTGTACTGAAAAATTAAACTGGTGGAAAAACGCTTGCCACCTGACATACTTACCACGACCATCTTTCCTTCCATGATCTTTTTCCCGGAAAGATAAAAATCGGGTGCAGTCAGTTACAATGATGAAATGTGGCAGATGTAGCAGTTTTAACATAAATTTTTCCAAACATTTCTTTACAGCATAGATTTCCTTGTCAGAGGAAATCCACTTCAGTACATCACTACTAAACACACCAGAGGCAAACTCACATACAAATTCTACATTATTTACAATTGAAACAAGTACTCCTCCCCATGAGAGGTCGGATGCATCAGTATAAACCTTCATTTCTTGGGACTTAGGAACATGGAGTTCTGGCAAACAAGAGACTTTTGCCTTGATCTTTTGGACAACTTCTGTGTGTCGATTTTCCCATTTGAAAATTCTTTTCTTTTGTAGTAGTTCCTGCAGGATAAATCGATCTTCTCCTGCATTGGGATAAAAGCTGTTTAGATAATTTAGGAGTCCCAAAAAAGCTTGTACCTGAGCTTTGTCTAAATGCTCGGGGAAACTGATGATCTTCTCTTTGATGTGTGGCTGTATTTGCAGCTTTGAATCTCGGATGATCATTCCGAGGAAATTGCATTCTATAGTGCACAACTGTATTTTTGTCTCAGATAGCACTATTCCTGCATCAGTGGCTAACTGCAAAAACTTGGAGAGATGAGCAGTATGTTCCTCTAAGGATCTACTGAAAACTAGAATATCATCAATATATATACATAAGAAATCAGATGTCCCTTCAAAGATTTTGTCCATGTGTGCCTGATAGTAAGCAGGTGCATTCATCAGGCCGAAGGGCATAACGGTCCATTGAAAATGGCCAAATGGACAGCTAAAGGCTGTCTTTTCTCTATCTGCTTCTTTTACCCTGATCTGATAGAAGCCGGATTTGCAATCAAACTGGGAGAAGTATTTACAGGCTGCAACTTTCTCCAACAGATAGCTTTTGTCAGGGATAGGATATGGGAATGGCTTTGTAATAGCATTCAATGGTCTGTAATTGATGACCATTCGTTTCTTTCCTCTCTTTTGTTCAGAATGTTTATTTACCATGAATGCATAACAGCAAAATGGAGAGGTAGACTTTTTAATAAAACCATTCTTTTCCAGTTCTTGGATCTGGATTTCCATATCTGTATAGTCCTGTGCCGGGATAGGAATTCTTTTTCCTATCTTCATATGCTTACCTTCTATAATATTTATTTCCATCTCAGGCATGGATTTAGTCCAGAATTGTTGAGGATTTTCAGAACAAATTGTGGACTTAATAGTTTCTCCTAAGGTAATTATTTCGGCTGGAATGGATTCAGGACTCTGTGCCATTGCACTGGGGAATTGCTCTGTAGCATATATTAGTCGAGGGATTCTGAGTCTTTCATTCTCAATTGTAAACATGATGCTTTTTGCAGTAGCACCATATGGAGTATATCTATCTATGAATGAACCCCCTAACAATACATCAATAGGCATTTTGTCTAGAGCAAAGAAGTCACAGTGGAAGATTTTGTTTTGGATTCGCAGGGTTTGCTGATGTTTATACTTGTGGCAGACAAAACTATTACCCTGGATATCTATGCTCTTATAAGCTAGACGCTCATCAAGTGTCTCCCAATCACTGATGAGTTGTGGCTTTGCAAATGACAGAGAAGTACCAGTATCGACTTGAGCATCTACTAGTCTACCATTTATTTCTAGAGTAAAGAACTGCGCAAATCTACCATTAATGAGATGGTTCAGATATGCAGGTTGGGGCAGTTCTAGGGAAGGGATACTAGTACATACCAGTTTTTGCCTTCCTGGATCTTGGATGATAGTAGGCTCTTCATAGATGTCTTCTGGTAGCTCTGGTTCAGCTTCTCCTTCTTCTTCTTGTTGATTACTGCATTCTCCTTCGGGGCAGTAATCTTGGTCGGAATAAAAAAATGCTTCCGACATCCTCTTCTTGTTCATAGCCGTCATCCCAAGTGGGATCTGCTGCAAGGACTGGTTCTTCGGTAGGCATGATCTGTTCCCAGATGGGTTCTCTAATTTCTTTTGGTGGATCTCTGCAGGTAAACTTATTCTTAATCCACGCATCACTCGGCTTGAACTGGCTTGGATATTGCACAGGAGGATTTTGAAGTCTGTGCATAGTAGGCGGTTGTCGCGGCTGTGAGGGCTGTCTCCCTCGAGATGATTCTCCTCGGGTAAAACCTCTTCCTCTGGGCTTTACCGGTCGTTCAGGTACCTCATGATGGTCTCTTGACCAGGGACCATAAGCCTCATATGACGGATTAGAGTATCTTGGCCGATACGGTCTGGATCCTCTGGAACCTCGCTGCATGTTTGTCATGGGTTGTTCAAGCTCATCTGCAAGAGATTCGAGTTCTGCTGCATCTTCATCATCAGATGCTTCATCAGGAAGGTCTTCTAAGACAGGTTCAAATATATCATTCTGTAGATAGAGATCTTCTTCGGCATCTATAACATCCCACCACGCTGCTGCGTTGGAAGAGAAAACAGCTTTAACAGCGGGATTTTTACATGAGCAGTTGGGAGCAATGTGACCGGGCTTGCGGCAAATGTAACAGATAGGCTGTTTGGACGGAGGTCGAGCAGACTGACGTTTGCGGAGGAAACGTTGAGGAGGCGCATAAGAATGGCGCTGAGGAAAAGAGCGACGCTTGAAAGAAAGGCGACGGCGACGCTGCTTCTGATGCTTGCGGGGTTGCACATAAGGGCGACACCCGAATGGAGCGATCTCAGGAAACAAAGGAGCAATGGCGGCAGCTTGATGCTTGCTAAGTTTCTGGATTGACTTGGTCTCTGAAACTAACAGCATAATTTGCTGTTGAGTAAAATCAATAAGGTCAGAGAGAGCAAGATTAGAGAGTTCAAGGCCTTTCAATTCAATATAAGAAAGAACACGATCAATCAAATTGTAGGGCATTGCATGCAGAAACTTCATCTTGATTTCAACAGATGTATGGCATTGGCTTTCATAGGCAAGCTTTCTGAATTGCATAGCAAAAGGCTGGAACTGTTTCAAATCGCAGAGTTCCATTTTCATGAGCCATTTCTTTGTTTCTAACTGCCGATTGGCGGCAGGAGGAGCAAACTCATCAATCAACAATTTATACAAAGCATTTAATGAATCAGCCTGATTATGCACAAGAGCATATTGCTGGTCAACTGGGATACTATCCCACCAATGGTTAGTGATTCCCCAAAGATATTTTACAGCAAAACAGGTGGTGCCAACTTGGTCAAGGTGAGCTTGGACAACTAAGACACGCATAGTATTGCACCATCCAGCAATTTCATTGAGGGGATTTAGCAAATCATCTATATTTAGATACCATGGCTGTAGATGTACATGGGTACGCTGCATGAGAGAATGACCATGGGATTTCTTGGTTGCAGAAAAGGATTGACCAAAAGAAACTGTACAAAAGAGCCTGGAGGACGATTCAGCTTTCTGATCTTCCTTGGACAACCAACTAAGACTATCTTCTAGATTGTCAATCTTAGAATCAATAGATTCTACTTTCTTCTGTATTTTATTTACAGTATCCTTGATTTCAATCACATCTCTACACAAATCATCAAAATTTTCTGCAAGATGAGAGTTAAACCTGGAGACATAGTTCCTTTGCTTGAATTCATTGGAGGTATTTTCATATGCGGCAGCAAAATAGTGTACAGTGCCTGCAGCATGTCGGTAGACACCTTTGGCTGGTGGCCATCTTCCTCCTCGGTATAAAGTAACTGTGTCTTCTGTGAAGAAATCAATACTGTCTTCTCTAGGAAAACTCATTAGAGTATGGGGAAAATCTTTTCCCAAATTCACTTCTTCATCCTCTATTAAAATATGACCATGTTTGACAGATCTACGGGATGAGGACGTAGATGGTCTAGTAGGGGAACTTTGAGTATATCTCATAGACAAAGATCTAGGTAAAATATTTACTGATTTTCCATCACTCTGGTGGACTGTGGCGTAGTCATTCGGCCCCTGCCTACTATCGCAGGATTCTGCTCAAAGATCTGAAGAAATTCCGCTAAGGAGCCCGTCTACTGACGCGATAAAAAGATTGGTATCAGAGCCAAGAAAGTTATCAGTTTATAGTCATTTGTATTTCTCTGTAAGTTGTGATTCATTTCCCTCTTTCCGTGGATTTGATTTGAAGAAGTTCTTTGCTTTGTCAATTTTCTTTGGGAACCTATTGCATCGAGTCTCAGGCCGTTTATTCAATTTGTCATAGGCCGTTTTTATCTCTGCATATCCATTCCCTATCCAGAAATTGCTTGCATACCAGAACCTTCTCTCCCCACCATGGAATTCGGGAAAATACCTTCCACATCTACTGTTGAAGTCATGAATGAATCTGAACTAGAAGGATTGTATGAAATGCCTCCTTTTATCCCCGATCAGTTATCTGACTGTCTTGAAATTTCTGTAACAGAAACAGATCTAGAAAAGGAACCCAGTTTGTATAAGCCTCCAGCTTTAAAAGCCTCTAGTGTATACAAACAAGCTGAATTAGTAAAGTCTAAGTTTTTATATAATAGCACCTATTTATCTTTTGTAAAGCCTAGGATAAAGTCTGTCGAACTTAATCTGTGCTATCAACCTAAAAAGACTTTCCAGACCAATTTGCTTCCTTTATTACCAGAACCAGAAATTCTGTATATCCGTTCTCATAAGGATGTCAAATTTGTCCATTTTGGTTTAATCCGTATTTATATTAAGCCTTTGATTCCATCAAATGTAAAACCAGTTATGTATTTAGCTCTGTGTGATAGACGCCAAGTAAATTTTAAACATTCATGTCAATTATCCAGTCTAGGTCGTCTCAATGACGATAATGTTATCTGTTTTGAATTTTGTCCTAATTTGTCAGTCGCTGTCCGCGACAAAGGATGTAAAGAAGTAAAAAATGGATCTCTAGATTGTTGGGGTTTGTTTACCTCTGTGTATGGTTTAGAAATGTTCGGAGAATTCCAGTATGCTACTGTAAACATTTCTGTATTATATAGTATGACTAACACAAACCATCCCAAAATCTTAGAGAACCTACCTCTGGCAAGAAGATTAAGTGGTACTGTACAGTTACAACCAGGACATATTGAGTCTGTAGAAATACCTGCTGAATGGAAATTAGATTAGCTCAAGCATGTTTCACCCAAGTTAAAAGGCCAGGCCACAGTCCACCAGAGTGATGGAAAATCAGTAAATATTTTACCTAGATCTTTGTCTATGAGATCTACTCAAAGTTCCCCTACTAGACCATCTACGTCCTCATCCCGTAGATCTGTCAAACATGGTCATATTTTAATAGAGGATGAAGAAGTGAATTTGGGAAAAGATTTTCCCCATACTCTAATGAGTCTTCCTAGAGAAGACAGTATTGATTTCTTCACAGAAGACACAGTTACTTTATACAGAGGAGGAAGATGGCCACCAGCCAAAGGTGTCTACCGACATGCTGCAGGCACTGTACACTATTTTGCTGCCGCATATGAAAATACCTCCAATGAATTCAAGCAAAGGAACTATGTCTCCAGGTTTAACTCTCATCTTGCAGAAAATTTTGATGATTTGTGTAGAGATGTGATTGAAATCAAGGATACTGTAAATAAAATACAGAAGAAAGTAGAATCTATTGATTCTAAGATTGACAATCTAGAAGATAGTCTTAGTTGGTTGTCCAAGGAAGATCAGAAAGCTGAATCGTCCTCCAGGCCCTTTTGTTCAGTTTCTTTTGGTCAATCCTTTTCTGCAACCAAGAAATCCCATGGTCATTCTCTCATGCAGCGTACCCATGTACATCTACAGCCATGGTATCTAAATATAGATGATTTGCTAAATCCCCTCAATGAAATTGCTGGATGGTGCAATACTATGCGTGTCTTAGCTGTCCAAGCTCACCTTGACCAAGTTGGCACCACCTGTTTTGCTGTAAAATATCTTTGGGGAATCACTAACCATTGGTGGGATAGTATCCCAGTTGACCAGCAATATGCTCTTGTGCATAATCAAACTGATTCATTAAATGCTTTGTATAAATTGTTGATTGATGAGTTTGCTCCTCCTGCCACCAATCGGCAGTTAGAAACAAAGAAATGGCTCATGAAAATGGAACTCTGCGATTTGAAACAGTTCCAGTCTTTTGCTATGCAATTCAGAAAGCTTGCCTATGAAAGCCAATGCCATACATCTGTTGAAATCAAGATGAAGTTTCTGCATGCAATGCCCTACAATTTGATTGATCGTGTTCTTTCTTATATTGAATTGAAAGGCCTTGAACTCTCTAATCTTGCTCTCTCTGACCTTATTGATTTTACTCAACAGCAAATTATGCTATTAGTTTCAGAGACCAAGTCAATCCAGAAACTTAGCAAGCATCAAGCTGCCGCCATTGCTCCTTTGTTTCCTGAGATCGCTCCATTCGGGTGTCGCCCTTATGTGCAACCCCGCAAGCATCAGAAGCAGCGTCGCCGTCGCCTTTCTTTCAAGCGTCGCTCTTTTCCTCAGCGCCATTCTTATGCGCCTCCTCAACGTTTCCTCTGCAAACGTCAGTCTGCTCGACCTCCGTCCAAACAGCCTATCTGTTACATTTGCCGCAAGCCCGGTCACATTGCTCCCAACTGCTCATGTAAAAATCCCGCTGTTAAAGCTGTTTTCTCTTCCAACGCAGCAGCGTGGTGGGATGTTATAGATGCCGAAGAAGATCTCTATCTACAGAACGATATATTTGAACCTGTCTTAGAAGACCTTCCTGATGAAGCATCTGATGATGAAGATGCAGCAGAACTCGAATCTCTTGCAGATGAGCTTGAACAACCCATGACAAACATGCAGCAAGGTTCCAGAGGATCCAGACCGTATCGGCCAAGATACTCTAATCCGTCATATGAGGCTTATGGTCCCTGGTCAAGAGACCATCATGAGGTACCTGAACGACCGGTAAAGCCCAGAGGAAGAGGTTTTACCCGAGGAGAATCATCTCGAGGGAGACAGCCCTCACAGCCGCGACAACCGCTTACTATGCACAGACTTCAAAATCCTCCTGTGCAATATCCAAGCCAGTTCAAGCCGAGTGATGCGTGGATTAAGAATAAGTTTACCTGCAGAGATCCACCAAAAGAAATTAGAGAACCCATCTGGGAACAGATCATGCCTGCCGAAGAACCAGTCCTTGCAGCAGATCCCACTTGGGATGACGGCTATGAACAAGAAGAGGATGTCGGAAGCATTTTTTTATTCCGACCAAGATTACTGCCCCGAAGGAGAATGCAGTAATCAACAAGAAGAAGAAGGAGAAGCTGAACCAGAGCTACCAGAAGACATCTATGAAGAGCCTACTATCATCCAAGATCCAGGAAGGCAAAAACTGGTATGTACTAGTATCCCTTCCCTAGAACTGCCCCAACCTGCATATCTGAACCATCTCATTAATGGCAGATTTGCGCAGTTCTTTACTCTAGAAATAAATGGTAGACTAGTAGATGCTCAAGTCGATACTGGTGCTTCTCTGTCATTTGCAAAGCCACAACTCATCAGTGATTGGGAGACACTTGATGAGCGTCTAGCTTATAAGAGCATAGATATCCAGGGTAATAGTTTTGTCTGCCACAAGTATAAACATCAGCAAACCCTGCGAATCCAAAACAAAATCTTCCACTGTGACTTCTTTGCTCTAGACAAAATGCCTATTGATGTATTGTTAGGGGGTTCATTCATAGATAGATATACTCCATATGGTGCTACTGCAAAAAGCATCATGTTTACAATTGAGAATGAAAGACTCAGAATCCCTCGACTAATATATGCTACAGAGCAATTCCCCAGTGCAATGGCACAGAGTCCTGAATCCATTCCAGCCGAAATAATTACCTTAGGAGAAACTATTAAGTCCACAATTTGTTCTGAAAATCCTCAACAATTCTGGACTAAATCCATGCCTGAGATGGAAATAAATATTATAGAAGGTAAGCATATGAAGATAGGAAAAAGAATTCCTATCCCGGCACAGGACTATACAGATATGGAAATCCAGATCCAAGAACTGGAAAAGAATGGTTTTATTAAAAAGTCTACCTCTCCATTTTGCTGTTATGCATTCATGGTAAATAAACATTCTGAACAAAAGAGAGGAAAGAAACGAATGGTCATCAATTACAGACCATTGAATGCTATTACAAAGCCATTCCCATATCCTATCCCTGACAAAAGCTATCTGTTGGAGAAAGTTGCAGCCTGTAAATACTTCTCCCAGTTTGATTGCAAATCCGGCTTCTATCAGATCAGGGTAAAAGAAGCAGATAGAGAAAAGACAGCCTTTAGCTGTCCATTTGGCCATTTTCAATGGACCGTTATGCCCTTCGGCCTGATGAATGCACCTGCTTACTATCAGGCACACATGGACAAAATCTTTGAAGGGACATCTGATTTCTTATGTATATATATTGATGATATTCTAGTTTTCAGTAGATCCTTAGAGGAACATACTGCTCATCTCTCCAAGTTTTTGCAGTTAGCCACTGATGCAGGAATAGTGCTATCTGAGACAAAAATACAGTTGTGCACTATAGAATGCAATTTCCTCGGAATGATCATCCGAGATTCAAAGCTGCAAATACAGCCACACATCAAAGAGAAGATCATCAGTTTCCCCGAGCATTTAGACAAAGCTCAGGTACAAGCTTTTTTGGGACTCCTAAATTATCTAAACAGCTTTTATCCCAATGCAGGAGAAGATCGATTTATCCTGCAGAAACTACTACAAAAGAAAAGAATTTTCAAATGGGAAAATCGACACACAGAAGCTGTCCAAAAGATCAAGGCAAAAGTCTCTTGTTTTCCAGAACTCCATGTTCCTAAGTCCCAAGAAATGAAGGTTTATACTGATGCATCCGACCTCTCATGGGGAGGAGTACTTGTTTCAATTGTAAATAATGTAGAATTTGTATGTGAGTTTGCCTCTGGTGTGTTTAGTAGTGATGTACTGAAGTGGATTTCCTCTGACAAGGAAATCTATGCTGTAAAGAAATGTTTGGAAAAATTTATGTTAAAACTGCTACATCTGCCACATTTCATCATTGTAACTGACTGCACCCGATTTTTATCTTTCCGGGAAAAAGATCATGGAAGGAAAGATGGTCGTGGTAAGTATGTCAGGTGGCAAGCGTTTTTCCACCAGTTTAATTTTTCAGTACAATACATAGATGGTAAAAGTAATACAATAGCTGATTGGCTTAGCAGAAATCCTTCTGCTACACTCATGCATCGACCTGCTCCAGCACCTGGTTTCAACTTAACTAGAATACTGAATCAAGCATTTGAATCCTTAAATGCTTTGACGCAAGAACAAATTCTTCAAGAAGGACTTCATCCACGATGCACAAGGATTTCTCATGCTGCTTCCCTCGATCTCCAGATGTCTGCCGCAGTCCGCATACAAGCAGATCGTAGAACTAACCAGGGAACAATCTTCATTGACAGGCTAAACAGTGAATATCTGTATAATCAATTCACTGATTTACTCAAACGTCCACTCTGGACATGGCACATTAAGATAAGGTCGGCCCATAATGAACATCTTTACAAATGGGTTACACGATTTGGTCCCCACCGAATACATGAACAACAAAATCATAGTCAGGATACTGTGGTCCATACAATTATTCGGAGACAACTTGAGTGGGAATCTCATTTCCACTGCAGACCACGTCACATGCCATGTGATAGGGGCCCATGCCGACATTGGTACGTCCAAAGCACGTTCCAGATAAGATGCCTCTTCCAGCCTATTTCTGAAGATGACCTTTTTGATGAAGCGGAAGCCATGTTGGGCCCACAACCTATGGGTTCATCATCATCGTCACCAACACATCAATCGGACGGTGGGTCCAATAGAATCTCTTTGTAGCCACAGCTGTAAAGCATGATGAGACAGACACCGCCTTGCCAACGCAGGCAGGACCTCTCAAATTGCTATATATAGGGCTTAGTAGTAGTAGTTTAGACATCGAAAAATATTCAGAGTGAATATCTAGTAGCCTTGAAAGCAAAGTATGCTCTTCACTTTCCCTTTTCGAAGGATCCTGTGAATCAGAAATACTTCAAGGATATTGTAATAGAGATTGTAAGTGTGAAAATTTTATAATAGTGAAGCCGTAGTCATTCGGCCCCTGCCTACTATCGCAGGATTCTGCTCAAAGATCTGAAGAAATTCCGCTAAGGAGCCCGTCTACTGACGCGATAAAAAGATCACATTCATGGTGGTTATATTCACTCGAGAAAAGAACAAGGGGCAAGAGTTAAAAGTGGCAAGCAGATGGTATATGACTTATTTCCGTGTATGGCGCTTTAGAACCTCCAACTATAGTCCACTCACAACATATATTGTTATGTCCATGTAAACATTTCACCTTACATAATTAAATTTAATATAAAATTGATGATTGGCTTTGTTGTTAGATTGACTCCAAAATCAATGATTAACTTTGCACTTAGACACTTAGGTAAATAAATAGGCTCAAAACAATAGACTCACATGTGCTTTGAAATTCAATTGTTGCGTCAACAAACACATCCATTGATCTCAAGCAACATTTGAAAATGGTAACTTTAGGTATGGAATTGTGAAATAAATGTTTGTAATTTTGAATTCGAGGTTTGAAAATTATGTGAACATTGGGTAAGGAATTATGAAATATTTTTTCAAACTCTAAATTCGAGGTTTGAAAATGTGATTGGGCTATGGAAATTTGAGTTCAAAGTTTAAAAATGCGAACTTAAGGAATAAAAGTGTGACATAAAAGTTTATAACTATTAATTCTAGAGTTTCAAACAATTTTAAATTTAGTATAGATGTGTAGCTTGATTCATTTTATCGAGTAATTCCTAATTATAATAATAATATGGGTTTTTAGATGTCTAAAGATAATATTTTGGTCAATGTTCATACATATGAAATATCATTTTTGATTATTTCTGTATGTAGAATTTGTAATCAAAACTTATTTTTTATAATGTTTTATTAAACATTTTACAGCTTGTGAATATCTAACATACTAAAATAAATTTTAAAAATGTTGCTCTTAATAATGACTAATGTACACAAAGATATTAAAAAAAAACATGTTTCTATGACATATTTAAATTTATTCGATCAAATTTATTTGAAATGTCATGGTTCTAATAGTTTTTTTTTGTTTCACTAGACAGGGATAAGCTTGTAGCAAAGATTCAAAATCAACATTTCATGATGTTCTAAAAGAATGATTAAAACATTTTGACTATTTAAAAATTATTTTAAGTCACCTTAAATGTTTTAACAATAGTATGGTTGTTTAAAATGGGATTTAAAGTTTCCAAGCACTTTTAATTCATATTATAAGAATTTTTTATATTTAAATTTTTTAGTCTATCATTAAATATTTACATGCATTACACTAAATATAATGACATCTTAAAGTCTTCTTAATGATGGACATAACTTCCCCTTATGGATGTACCCTAACACCACATAGGTGATGTTAAGATTTAATCTTAGGGTGGAATTAGTGTCTATCCCTTAAGTAATGTTATGGCCCATCCCTAATGTAACCTTAATTCTATCACTATTGTTACTTTAAGGTATGTCACTAAGGTCACTTCAAGTACAATACTATGTTTGAATTCAAGTAATATACTAGCAGTACAATATTTAAACCATTTAAATTCACCTTATAGAGTCACATTTAAGTGAATTTTAGGTTAATAGGATTTTATTTATTGGATTTAGAACCCTTATATCAGAATTAAATAACCAAAGTCCTAGGGATGTGTACAATTCAAAGGTTTAAATAGATGAGGTCTTCAGTCTCCAAGTTCCCACAATCCCAAGACCACTCCACATTCTCAATTCCATTGATTCACAACCATAGAGCATATAAATCAAGATCATAAGTCTAAATCCTAAGTTAAGTGAGAAGTAGACAAGTGTCATGATCGAGGAGATACATGGCCAAACTATGAATACATGAGTTTGATAAGAAAGTGAGAACCAGTAAGCAATAAATCAACACTTATCTTAAATAAGTGACAAGACATAAAAAACTAATGAAACTTTACCATATAATAAACACAAACCTAACAATGTTGACTGGTACATTTAAAATTAAAAGGTAAACAAAATCAAAAGTTGTTATTCATATTAAATTCACAAGAATTTTACATTCAAGTCACAAACTTTAGGAAACACATGCAAGATCTACATAAATTAGGGTCACTTCACCATTAATCTATGAGTGAACATTATAATTTTGAGATCTCAAGTGACCAAAAGCCCAAAGTTTTCCCAATAAATTTTCAAAGAGAGTTCAAAAATTTTTACAAAAGAATTACATAATTTAGATCATTGAAATGAATTTTCCAAAATCATCACGTGTCCAAGCTCCTTCTGTATACTCAATTTCTAGACACAATGAGTATACTGATATGATATTTGACAAGAGTGCCTTAGATTTTAAGTTTACATACTATTCAGCCCTCTAGAATGAAGTAGAGTTTATAGCCCCATACTCTTCATAAGATCATCTATCTCAAGAGTAGAAGCAGTAATTGATGACTTAGTACCAATCTAGAGTATGAGACTCCATCAAGCAAAAACAAAATTATAGGTAATGCCTTATATCGATTTAATTCAAGATTTCTTTTTCAATGGTACTTATTTTGGGGACTGTTTACACCTTCAAAAATGGACAAATGTAATTGCATATGTTTCTCAAAGAGCATTTGAGACGTACATTAGGATCCCACCACATGAGGTTACCTATAACCAAGTCTTAGTAAATGTATGGCTCAAGCACAACATTGTGGATAGAAAACAAAAATAATGGCTAGTGAAAGGCCAAAGATTGAACCCTCAGGGATCCATTTCTTCCAATAATATCATTAAATTCAAGCTTTGTATCATAATATCCATGGCCCTTTTGAATAGATTATATTTTTTGATAGTATTAGCTATATACATGTAGAATGAGTTTCATTTCTTGACATTCTCCTCATTTCTAATAAAATTATGGCCCTGAGAGAGATAATCATTATTCGACTAAAGGCCCAAATGTACAAACATGAATAAAGTCATGTATATGGTAACTTTTATATGATGTCATACCTATTGGATGTAGTCCTTTGGAAAATCCATAGATCATATGGAGAATTATGGTAACCATCAACAAAATATGTTGATAATAGAATCAATGAGGACTATTATCCCATGTTTATATATAGATGCAATAATGGAATCAGAAGGATTTGTGAATAAATATATCTTCAAGTTTATCAATTTATTCATTACACATAGATGCCTAAAATATCCTAGAATTTGAAAAGAAGCATTACCAATTCCAAAAAAAATTGTAAAGAAAGAGGTGGCACACTAACTATATAAAAATATAAATGAATAACTTGGCCTTAAACCCCATGCCTATTGTTACAAAACCCCTTTAAGCATCAAGTGGCTCTAATTTGTGGTGATGGCACACATCAACCAAGAAGGTAAGTTTATATCTCATTATAATTTGAAGGTGGCCTAAATCAAAGAATCAGACCCTAAGAGAAAGTTCAAGAACTATCTTCAATACCTTAAGGATAAATAGGGGTGACAATTATATATGGTGACTAAAATTATGAGAATTATGTTATTTTACTAAATGAATTAGATGAATTAGAGGTGTGGACCCATATGAAGGATAATAAAATGTCCATGATAGTTTCCTAGGTAATTTAGTATGATCTAAACATCACCAAAGAAAATGAAAATGAAATGGTGAGGTACGAAGATCAATCTTGGAGCCATTAATGGCACCTAACATATCCACAAGATCTAACACAACATGACCAACTTCCCTCTCCTATAGTAGAAGAAATTAATCTACAAGAGGGAGAGTACAATGATCAAAGGGAGGAAAACCTCAAAATCAAAAAGGAAATTATCAGAAGTTTTGCTAGTCCCCATATGGCCTGCACACATCCAAGTGTTATCACCATTTTGGGCATAACCACTACAATATATAGGACTGCACCTCCTCAAGATAAATAAAAGAGCACATTCTTTGCGGCACATCTTATTCCATTTATAACACCTACAAAAGTAAGTCTCTTATAGTTTCTACATGCATCATTTTCATCTCTCCCATCCACTCATCCATCCCCTCAACTACCTCAACAAGATCGATATCCATCCATTCCTCCCTCCACCACTATTGTTCCACTTTTCATTCTTTCACCACCACCTTTGGTGGTAGTACCTACTAATGTGGTTCGTTAATTTGTTTCATCATCCCCTTCACCTACCATTCCCACTATAATCACATACCAAAGGAAACCTAAACTTTTCCTTCCCTCATTCAAACTCTAATAATTGGGGGAAAGACCATCATTAGGTTTAGTAACTCTCCGAGGGTCCCTTGAAGAGGAAGTAGAGGGAGTGGAGAAAGTACATGTAATATTATTAATGGATTGTCTTATTGATCGAGAGGAAGGAAATACAAAAATGGTAATGGGACCAAAACCAAGGTCAAATTAGGAAGAAGTTGTAGATGAAGTAGATGAGGAAGAAAAAATAGAAAATGTTATAGTTATGAGCATAAGAAGATTGAAAGAATAAGAAAATCCAACTGGAGCATTAATCTAGTAGATCTTCATTGAAGAGGAAAGACAAAGCATCAATAAAGTAGTTTCTTCACTTACTACTTCTGTAACTATTTTGAATATTGTATCTACATATTTAGCTATGGCTTTTCTAGGGTCACCATTGTCCAAGTTAGGTGATTCTTCTATTCTTTCAACATCCATAGAAATAAAGGCTCCAAAGAAAACAGTCTATACCTATACAGTCAACCATCATGACTACTGTAAAAAATCTAGGATTGACCAAATATATGGTTAAAGTCACCCCATAAAGAGAAGTCTCACCATTTCAAATAATACCTTATCCACCCCTATAGTTGCCAATTTAAATAAGGGATTCATTATCACCTCTAATAATAACTCTCACTCCAATGACCACTCCACTCTCTACCTATAAAGACCCAAGTCAACAAAAAGAAGAAGGGGAACTTATTGTTCCCCAATTATTAAAGAGATACAAGGACAAAGATCCATGAAAGATAAAATTTGGTCATTACTAAATTACCTACAGTCTCCATCCAGTTGGATAAATAGAGTGGCATAATATAGAGGGTTAAGAATATGAAGGTGGTAAAAATAAATACAATGGAATAAATTGAGTTTGAACAAAGGGAAGTATGATTCCCTTGGCCAAAAATAACAAAAAGAATCCAAATGACCCATCATAATATATTGAATATCTATGTTCTTTTATGGATTTAGTTATAGAAGCAATGAAGGAAATGTGTAGGCATAAGAATAAGGAACAACAAAAGTTACTATAGATATAAATTATCCATGCCCCTCAAGAAATTATTGATAGTGTATAGAGTACAACCAAAAGGAAATTTAATATTTTGAATAACATCAAAATATCTAGAGAAGAAAGCCAATTTGATTGAAAAAGGTGCTTAAACTTTGTCATTAGTTTAAAGATTTTGATAAAATATTTATCTTTTTGGTTCAATGTTCAAGAAGAAACACATTCATTTATTTAAACATGATATCCAACCAAGATATTGTATGGACCCTTAGTTATGTATTAAAAAAATGGATGGTTCCCTTAACTAGCAAATTTAGATGAAGGCTTTAATGGGACATTTTGGAAGCCATGGGAATGTTTCCTTAGAAATTTTGAAAGATATGAGAGTCACTGATGTGACAACATTTAGTAGATAATTAGTCAATATGCCCAATTTTGAGGCACTCCTTAAAGCAATTGCAAATAGTTTTAAAGAGGAAGTTGAGGGGACTATTACAAAACTAATGATGAGATCATGCAACTAATCAATTTTGATAAGGACATAATGATGAAGTTTGAAACCCTTGGAGCTTAATACAAGAGGCTACAGGTAGAACACATAAGGTTGATGGCTAAATCCATCATAAGATTCAACCCTGCATTGCTCAATTTTGATATTATTAATAAGGAGTTTTAGATAACACAGATAATATTTGAAAAACTTAGATCTATATAAGGAACATGAGGATCAACAACAGGCACATAGGTACCTACAATTTTTGCCACGTTGACATAGGGCCCCCAATTTTTTGGATATGTAGTCATGTGTATGCCAACAAGGTTAGTTTTGATTCCCCAGGGTCTTAAAACATCTATTTATATTTCTATTATTGTCACTCAACCATTTTCCTCTACTAGTCGTGCCATATCATCACCATTCTAAATATTAATATATATATTTTCATGTTTTAGTTAAGTTGGAATATATAGTTCCTAATTTATTTTTCACACACACACACACACACACACACACACACACACACACACACACACACACACACACACACACACACATGAAAAATAAATTAGGAACTATATATATATATATATATATATATATATATATATATATATATATATATATATATATATATAGACGAGGAATTCTATTTTATTTAAACATTTTTCACGTACATGATGTGCATGCTTTTGGACACAATTTTTTTTTAAGATGTAAATTTAGACTTTGCTTGGAGGATTATGCATATCATCCCAAAGCCTATATATATTTTCATCCTCTCTATCCCAAATGGATACAATTTTTGGCTATTAATATTAATAGGAAATTTTATAGATTATTATATAATTAATCTTGATGTGTAAATATTGTTATTATCTAAACCTATGAATGTTTTAAGAAGTTATGTCATTTTGGTATCGTAGTCTCTTAATTGTGCATGATTTTTATTTTTAATATAATTATTCATATTTTTTTATTGATAATTTGAATTCCTTTTGTGTAATAATCATAATCTCCCTTTATATATGTGAAATTTTAATATAACATCAACATTAACCTTTGATTATATGCTAAAGTTTAAAGTATTCCTATTTATTTGGACTCTTAATTGTGTTTTATTATTGGTGTTGTTATAGTATATTGTAGTAGACATTGGTTCCTTATTGTTTTTCCAACCCCTAGTTCAAGAGATGATTCTGAAAGGTTTCATCTTGTTGGTCCACGAACCTCCTTTTTTACCCAACCTTTCCCATTTTTTTAAAAATTTTGGTCAGACCCACCTTAGGTTAGATCCATAATCTATCCAAGCATCTCAAGTAGATATATATTCACATCCATAACTAAACCATCTTTGGTAAACAACTTATCTGCTCACCATTATTTCACTAATAGGTTGATTACAAAAACTAATACCCCATAATTTGTGCCTTAGAGGGAATTTATTTCATTAATCCTAAAATGTTAGAGGCTACCTAGTAAGCTTCCCTAGTGTGCATAAAACCCACAATAATAATAATTAAATTAGTGATACAAAGAGGTCCTAAACCTTTACCTATATATATTTCAAAATAATAATAGATATACTTAGAATATTAACAAGGTCCACCTCATACTCTAACTTGATATACCCACCTTTGTAAATTGATAGAAAATTTAGGTTAGATAAAGTGCTTTTGAGAAGAATTTGAGATCAATCATACTCTCCAAATAGATGACCCAATCTTCTTGTACACCTAATGGCCCAAACCTAGCTTACTAGTTCCATTATCAATGTCACTATAGACATGCATGATTTACCCAAATGAAAAGTATCTTCTTTAATTTTTTCCCTTAAGAGGTAGAATTGCTGAAGAGTACAAAAAGGATTTTAAAACTACTTTTGGAATGCTAAATTTAGTCTAGAGGACATGGTGTGCAAACTCATTCCCTTTAAATTGCAAGATGTTTCCGATTATTGGTTTCTTAATGTCCCAATAGGTTTAATTACTTCTTGGGATGAATTTCAAAACACCTTTTTGCCACATTTTGGACAAGTCACTAGCACAAGTGTTGTCTACCAACACTTTTCAATCATGATAAGAGAACCAGATGAACCAATATGATCCTTCAATGTTAAATTCCAAAATATATATAGTATACTTGAAGCTACTTATCAACCTACTAATACATTGGCCCTCAAAATATACAAGAACACCCTAAACCCTATACCCATTATCTTTCTCCATAGAGATACCAATGGTGGAACATTACCTTTGGTGTATGTTAAATATATCAATGTGGATAGACAATTGAACTCTCAGTCATAATCCCTAGCCCAACTTAACCTTGCTCCTATTTTATAGCTTCCAACCTAATTCCAAATGTAAATTAGAATAATTTGGCCCAAAACCATAAAAATGTGTACACCCATTTGCCTTTAGCCCATGCTTCACCTAACCAACACTTTACGTTCTTGAATAATTGTGTGTCTATGTCTAACAAATCCATAATAAGTCCTTGATACTAGTCAATACTAATACATAGGGTACTACTCCTAAAACCATAAAAATAGAATTAGAAGTTATCCAATAGATGGTGAATAAATTAACCAATGAGTTTTTGAACATGCAAAAATGCATGAGGAATACTGGTGGATAGAACAACAACTAGAGATTTGGATTCCAAAGATACAATAGAAATTTAAATAGGTCTAAAAATAATCGAAAATAGTTACCACCTAATGGTATGCTAAAAATAAATGTCATGGAATCAACCTTTCCTAATTAGTGGAGAAGTTATCCAATAGATGGTGAAGAAATTAACCAATGAGTTTTTTTACATGCAAAAATGCATGAGGAATACTGGTGGATAGAATAACAACTAGAGATTTGGATTCCAAAGATACAATATAAATTTGAATAGGTCTAAAAATAATTTAAAATAGTTACCACCTAATGGTATGCTAAAAATAAACGTCATGGAATCGATCTTTCCTAATTGGTGATAAGTGCATAACATAACACAACATGGTGAGCTATACTTTATAGATTTATACACTACCTTTGAGATATTTCAGAAAGAAATGGATAGACATGAAGGTTTTGTAAATCCAACAGATCCATCTTCCTCTACCATTCTAGGATATCCCAGTACAAAAATGGTCTTTGAGACCTATGACTTCCCATTCCCAATGGAGGATGAACATGAACCATATGATAATATTGATGATATATATTCTTTCAAATAGTTCCATAGGAATAAATACAATCTAAATAAAAAGTAGCAATATATTCCTTCAAATCCTAAGGATAAAAATAATCCACCACCTCTAAAAGGAAAAAATTGGATATAAAATGCATAGACATTGAGTAGAGGAGGTTAAAATATTTTTTAGTACACAAATGAGATCAAGGCTAACCTTAATCTTCATAAGGTAGCCTAGATTACCGAATAAAGGGGGTTACTACTTAAATCCTTAACTATAATGGCATCTACTAACAAGGCAAAAGTTGCACATGAAAATGTGATGGTTTATAGGTACCACCTTTTTTCTAACTATCAAAATGTTTCAAAAGAATGTGCATAATTTTTTTGTTGACTCAAGCACCTCAGCTAATGTGATGCATCTAATTGTATGCAAGAAATTGGGTTTGGCCCTAGATAAGTCAAAAAGAGTGGTCCTAAAATTGGATAAGTATTTTATATTATGTGTTGGAGAGATGAGAAATGTATACATCCATTTTGAATATGAGACACATGTAAATCAATACATAGATATTATGGTCATTGACATTCCAAAAACCTGCGGCTTATTTTTGAGTCAAGATTGGTCAAAGACATTGAATGGGTACATGGTCATAGATTTTTCACACATGTGGATGAGTTGGAAATGAGTAGCCAACCAGATCCAAGTAGAAAAAGAAGAAAATATCAAGTACTTGATCATATAGTATAATGTTAAGAATTAAAAGGTTAACTTTGTAGCCTCACATTCAAGTGTGCACACTTTCACTACCAATAAAGAACCTTATGAAAACAAATTCTAAGGTCCTTATTTATGGACTCTCAATTTATATGGACCTAGATCTAAATAAGGTTAGGGTTTTGGCCTAACCCTGATTGACCCTTATGAGAAGTAGTATTTGTCTACCTACTAGTTACAATTACCTTGCACTAATTTAATAGAGTTTAGTATGAAGATCTAATATTCGATCTACAGTTCACACTAAAGCACAAAGCCAAGTAGTTACAAATATTTAGTGATTTAAAAATGCTTGTTAACTAGATTAAAAAGAAGTATCAATGTAAAATCACCTACTTAAAGAAGTATAAACATTGAACATGTGACTTGATTGAATACTTTGAAACATTCAACATTACGGTCGTTCCAAGGGAGTAAAAAAAAACTATAGATTCACTAGTGGATTTAGCCACTAATTTAGTACTGCTTCAAGAATCTAAAATGAAAAAAATATCTATGGTGTTGGTTCCTTGCCCTTCTATCCTAGATAATGTTGAAATTATTTAAGGATGATCATAAACTTATAAAATTCATGAGTAGTTATAAGACCTTTAAATCTAAAATAATAGATAAAAGAGATGTTCATCCCACACATATGGAGAACCTATGAGAAGATGGTGTCTTATAACTGAAGGAGAACTATATCCTCTAAGGATGGTATAGATAAATAAATATTTAGATTTAGATTCACAAGATCAAAATTAGAAATAACTTAAGGTGACTCCTTCTGATTTATCAAGGAGAATCTAGGCATTGATCAACATCCCTAATATGTAAACACTTGCCTGAGTTGCACTGAGAAATAAAAATTAATTAGTCTACTAATAGAATACAAAGATATCATCACCTGGAGATATAAATATTTGAAATTCATTAAACCTAGGGTCATCACACATAACATCCCATTAAATCTAAAACATAATCCCTTTAAGTAAATATAGATACTAATAAATCAAATTTTGGACCATCTCATCCAAACATAAGTACAAAATCTATTAGATGCTAGATTTGTCTTTCCAATCAGGTATTGCACCTGGGTATCCAACCTAGTGCTAATCATGAAGAATAATGGATAAACTAGGATTTGTGTGGACTTTAGGAATATGATTTGAGAATTAAACAACACAACTATCCTTGGCCCTTCGTATATGAAGTAATTCAGATGGTTAGTGGATCTGAGATGATGTCATTTTTGGATAGATTCTCAAGATATAATCAAGTTCTAATCGAAGCATAAGACATAAATAAAGCTATCTTCACCACCAATTGGGTAACTTTTTTTTACAAAAGGATCCCTTTTATCTTAATCAATATATGATTAACCTTCCAACGAGCTATGGAATTTGACTTTTAAGGACTTGCGGGTAAACGTATCATCATCTGCATGGATAACTTAATAACGTATTCAAAATATATATATGATCATGAAGATCATCTACAAAGAGTAATTAGTAATTGTATAAGATATGGAGTATCACTCAATCCAAAGAAGAGAATATTTGGATTTATTTCATGGAAATTATTAGTCCATGTCATCAATAAGGATGGGATCTCTATTGATCTAGAATCAATGCATGCCATTTCCAATATTATCCCTCCTAACAGTAAGAAATATTTGAAGTCTTGAATTTGGTAAGATAAATTTTTTAAGGAGATTCGTTTATAAATTTATAGATAATCTCAAGACATTGAATTTCATGTTAAATTAAGATGCCAAAATAGAATGGAAAACAAAGGCCAATAAAGATTTTACAGACATCAAAACTAACATTGCTTAAACTCTAGTTTTGATCACCCTAAACATCAATAAGGATTTTTATCTTTATTTATTTGCCTCAAAGCACTAATCATAGATATGAAACAAATTATGCATTATATTCTAAGGAATAAATCATACTTCATAATCCCATACCAAAATATCAAGCCCATGCTCAACCATAACTATTTGAGAGAAAGAAGAGGTAACTAAATGGAAAAATTACAAGAGATTGATCTCTAAATTAGGCTAACTAGGATGGTGAGATGCCATGGAATCATCAAAGTCATGACAAAGGTTTATCCACATATTTATATCTAACAAATTGATGAGAATCATGTAGTTGGTGGCAAATGGTACATTTATATAATCCATCAATTCCTCACATGTACATGACACTGTGTGCTAAATTGAGAGAAAATGTGAGCACTTAGGCTCAAATAAACCCATTATATGATAAACAAAGGAGTCCTATACTAGAAGAACTATAAAGGCATCTACCTGAGGTGTGTCTCAAAATAATAAGTTGTAGACATCCTAAACAATATACATCAAAATATAGGCAATGGATATCTCTTAAGTAATACAACAATGCATAAAATCTTGAGGATGTGATACTACTAGCTTATAATTTTCAAAGATACCCATAACCATGTTAGGACCTACCATGAATGCTAAGTGTTTATGAAAAAAGAAGTGAATGTTACCATGCCTATGTAACCAGCCATTGAAGGATATAATTTTTATCGATAGGTTCTTGACTTCATTAAGGTGATAAACCCAATTTTTTTGATAGAGAATAAATTTATCCTAACAGCAACTGACTATTACACCAAATGGAGAAAACTTGTAGCCACTAAGAATTCTAGAACACTGAATGTCATCAATTTTATTGATGAAAACATATTGACTAGGTTTGTTACTCTAATCTCTTTAGCTTTTGATAATGGTCTAGATTTCCAATCCATTAAATTCGTAGAATTGACCTAACATACCCAAATCACCACAAATTTCTCTTCAAACTACTACCCATAAGGGAATGGTGTAGTTGAATCTACCAACAAGAACTTGATGGATGCCATCAAGAATTAAATGTAATACAAACAAGAGAATGGCATGTGATATTGAATTATTAATTATGAGTAGATTGAACTAGACATATGAAATGCCTTAAGGATTCAGCTTTTCTACTAGTGTATCAAAAATAACTAGTTTTCCCCGTTACTCTCAAAATACCAATGTACTAATTCATGAAAGAGTACATGGGGGCAGATGAAATAATCTAATCTAGATTGCTTGTCATAGTTCATATGAAATATGTATGGATTGAAGCACTACTTACCTTTAGCAAACACCAAGACATTGTTAAGAGGTGTTTGGACAAGAGATCCAAAATCAAAGCCTTTAGGATTTCAGACATAGTAATTCTATGGGATAATTCACATGAGAATAAAGGATATCATTATAAGTTCATTATGTTAAGGATTAGATCATATCAAATATATAAGATACTGGGTTATAATTCCTTCCAATTGAATGACCTACAAGGTAATAACCTTAATTTTCTAATCAATGGATCATTTTTAAATCATTATTTCATAGATAATCTAACTAGAGATGCTTATGAATGATTATATGTGGACATGTAAGAGTGGATTATATTTCTTGATTTATAGGTTAATTTTTTTTACTTTCTAGAGTAAATTCCCTATTTTTAGAGTAAATGTCCTTCTTTCTAAGTTAATATTTCTTAGTTTCCTAGATTAGTGTTTCTTGATTTCTATATTTTTCTTTTAGTAGATTAATTTTTATACTTTATAGAATAGTTTAATAAAATTTATAGAATAAACCAACTAATTTCCTATGCTGAACTTATAAAATACTTGCCATAAATAAGGGGACAATATAAAAGGAAGCACAATTGGTACTCACAAGGATTTGTTCTGCAAGTGCTTGAGATTATGGGATTGAAGTATGTGGTATGACTGAACTAGTTTCTATTTTGAATGAATGATTTTTGTAGAACTTTGAAATTTACTCTAATATAATCATTTAAATTATAGAAAGACTTTCCATTTCCAAAGATCAACTTAATTATTACAAGTTAAAAACTAGATGAGGGATAATAAGCATTTAAATGAATGCACACTAAAAGGGATGTATTGATTAAAAACAGTTTTTCTTATACATACACCCAACCAACAGTGGTTCACATCCCTCCTATCTTTACTTCAATAATATAAAAAATAATAATCATGAAAACTGATAAAAAAATAGGTGATTCAATTAATCTCTATTAGGGATATGGATGCCTAGTTGATAGTATAACAAGGATTAAAGTGGAATCATAAGTATATCTCTCAAGGATATATGTTAATACCTTAATGTAGAGTGAATTTAGGTATATGTGTGGCTGAATTGTGACTTACACCTTCATATTAACTTGAGTATGGTCAGTCTATTGAATAACATTGGCTAAAAAGAGTAAATATAAGAGGTAGTGGTTATTATTTTATCATCCTATTATGAATTTTGTTATTATTACATTGTTGTGGAAGTTACCCCCTCAAAGTGAATTAGTAATATTATTCAAGTATTCTGATCTTAAAAAAATAGTTTTTGTGGATTTGTTTATTCTACTCTTAATTCTATGATATATAATTCTATTGTTATGAATCATATATGTAATTTCATTACAAGTACTATCAAAGATTTGATTTGGACAAGTTTTTAGGATGTACTTTTTTTTGGATTTGTCATCCTAAACACTATAAGGCTGAAAAAGCATAACTTGTGATCTAGGAGGAATTAATTTTTTCAGCACCACCATTTTATTTGTGAGTTTTTTTTCCAAAAAAAAAAAAATTCTCATAAAAAAGTAAGAAAATATTTTTACCTTGTGAAATTATAATTTCTTTAGAATCATATCTGTAGGAAAATCATAATGGTATATTTTACTGGTACATTTTTTTGGGATGAAATTTATCACCCTTATACACATTAGCAGTCATTGGATTTTTCTCGCTGAGGTGATCACAATGGTACCATCTGTCGATATGTTTTTTTTAGGTCACAACCCTCCTCGGGTTTATGCATTATATGGCCTAACACTTTTGTTCATGGGAAAGGGAAATAAACACCTAAAAATACTCACAAAGATGACATAGACTAAGAAATTTTTGATTTGAGTATTTTAGAGGTGGTTCAACAACTTAAGTTAGAGTTATAAGGCATGGTGAAAAAATATTATCTTTATGTGGCTAAAGGGGACCTCATAGTGCTAAGAGGGGACTTGAATCGCTGATCAATTGTAATAAATCATTGGTCAATTAACCGAATTTTCAACTTAGTAATTAAAAAATAACCCTCTACCACTTCTTTTGGTTCTCCTCCTCCAAAAAATCACAATGCCAACCATGTTATGAAGCCATTATTTCTATAAGTCGATCTACACAAGTTTTATGGTAATGATCCACTCACATGGATTACTCAAATTGAAAATTTATTTGATCTACATTAGAATTCATGTCACAAAAGGTGGTCATGGCTTCTCTATATCTAGAACTTGAGTAGTTTATTTCGTACCATAGGTTATGTGATCAAAATAAAAATAAGGGTCTCTTGGTTACTTGATCTGTATTTTTGGAAGAGTTTCAGATCCACTATTCTAGCACTATTAAATGAAACTACTTCAACTAACTATCCAAGTTGGGGTAACTATGATGGTAAAGGATTACCTTCATAAATTTTAGAATCTCTCCTTATGTGTGGTAGACATCACTAAGGAAAATATGATTGACCTATTTTTGTGTGGTCTCAAAGATAACATCCAATTATAGGTTTGTATGTTTCATCCTAGTAATGTATCTGAAGCCATACCAAGGGCACATTTGGCTGAAGAAAAAGAGATGATCAAATAAATACCTTTCACTAATGTGCATGAATGTACCTTCTTAACACCATCATTTCCACATCCTACCAGACTGACACCTCATCAATCTGAAGAAAACCATATACAATGTTTGTGGTTTGGATGCAATAGAAAATGGAGCAAAGGACATCGATGTGCTAAAAAGAATCTATTTTACATTGAAGGCACCAATGCAGAATAAGAATATGATGAGGATTCATGGGTAGGTTTGGAAGAACATGAGGATGAATCTAAATATTCTCAACGTACTATTTCCTATCATGCACTTTTAGGCATTAGTAATCCTTAGACTCTTAAGGTGGTGGGTTTCCTAAAGAAATAGAAGGTGAATGTGTTAATTGATTCTGGGAGTACACATAATTTTATTAACAATTAATTTGTTTCTAATTTGAACTATTTCATTTACCCAACACCAAAATTTTAGGTCATAAATGTATATGGTGTTACAGTGAATTATTCAAGAAAATATCGTAGCATTAAGCTTGCTATAGGAGACTACATGCTAGATTTCACTATTTTTGTATTCCCATGGCAAGAACTAACATTATTTTGGGATTGTAGTGGCTCACCACTTTGGGCACTATTGAGATGAATTTCTAAGAATTATTCATGAGGTTCCATTCATAACACAAAACTTTTGAACTACATGGATTATAGGCAAAATATCCACAACTAGTTAGTTCCCATCAGATTAAATATAGTTTATAGAGTGAAACCACAAGGAAATTTAATATTTTGAATAACATCTAAGTCTATAGAGGAGAAAGACAATATAATAGAATAAAGGTGTTTAAACTTTATCATCAATTTAAATATTTTGATAAAATATTTATATGTTTGGTTTAATGTTCAAGAAGCACACATTCATTCATTTAAACATGATGTCCAACCAAGATGTTGTATGGGCCCTTAGTTATGTATTATAAAAATGGATGGTGCCCTTAACTAGCATATGTAGGTGAAGGCTTTAATGCGACATTTTGGAAACCATGGGAATGTTTCCTTATAAGTTTTGAAAGATATGAGAGTGATTGATGTGATAACCTCTAGTAGATAATTAGCCAATACGCTCAATTTTGAGGCACTCCTTAAAGCAATTGAAAATAGCTTTACAGAAGAAGTTGAGGGGACTATTAAAAAACTAATGATGAGATCATGCAACTAATCAATTTTGATAAGGACATAATGATGAAAGTTGAAACCCTTGGAGATAAATTCATGAGGTTAAAGTTAGAACTCAAAAGGTTAATGGCTAAATCCATCATAATATTCAACCCTACCCTGCTTAGTTTTTATATTATTAATAAAGAGTTTTAGATAACATGACAATATTTGAAAAACCTAGATCTACAGAAAGAACATCAGGATCAACACCAAGCACATAGGTAACTACAAGTGTTACTACGTTGACATAGGGTCCCTAATTTCTTGGATATGTAGTCATGTGTATGCCAATAGGGTTAGTTTTGATTCCCCAAGGTCTTACAACATCTATTTCTATTTATATTATTGGAACTTAGTCATTTTACTCTACTAGTGGTGCCACATCATCACGATTCTAAATATTAATATGTATTTGCATGTTTTAGTTAATTTGGAATAGATGGTTCCTACTTTGTTTTTCATATATATATAATTTTAGACGAGGAATTATATTTTATGTGAAAAAAGTTATACGTACATGATGTGCATGATTTTGGACATAGTTATTTTTTTGAAGATGTAAATTTAGACTTTGCTTGGAGGATTAAGCATATCATCCCAAAGCCTATATATATTTGCATCCTTTCTATCCTAGATGGAGATGAATTTTGGCTATTCAGATTAATAGGAAATTTTATAGATTAGTATACAATTAATCGTGATGTACAAATATTATTATTCTCTAAACCTATGAAAGTTTTAATAAGTTATGTCATTTTGGTATCGTAGTCTTTTAATTGTGCATGATTTTTATTTTTAATACAATTATGCATATTTTTTATTGATAATTTGAATGCCTTTTGTGTAATAATCATAATCTCCCTTTATATATGTGAAATTTTCATATAACATTAACATCAATCTTTGACTATATATGCCAAAGTTTAATGTATTCCTATTTCTTTAGACTCTTAATTGTGTTTGATTGTTGCTGTTGTTATAATATATTGTACTAGACATTGGTTCCTTATTGATTTTCCAACCCCTAGTTGAAGAGATGATTCTAAAAGGTTTCATCTTGTTTGGTCCATAAGCCTCCTTTTCTACCTGACCTTTCCCATTTTCTAGTTTATTTTAGTCAGACCCACCTTAAGTTAGATCCATCATCTATCTAACCATCTAGAGTAGATATATATTAACATCCATAAATGAACCATCTGTGGTATAAAACTTCACTACTCACTTCTATTTCACCAATAAGTTGATTATAAAAACTAATACCCCATAATTCATGCCTTAGAGTGAGTTTCTTTCATTAATCCTAAAATGTTAGAGGATACATCATAAGGTTTCCTAGTGTGAATAAAACCTACAATAATGAGAATTAAATTAGTTTTACAAAGAGGGCCTAAACCTTTACCTATATTTATTTCAAAATAATCACTTGATTTACACTAGATATACTCATAAGATTAACAAGGTCCACCTTAGACTCTAACTTGATATACCCACCTATGTAAATCCATAAAAAAGTTGGGTCAGATAAATGTGCATTGAGAAGAACTTGAGATCAATCATACTCTCCAAATAGATGACCCCGTCTTCCTCTACACCTAATGGCCCAAACCTAGCTAACTAGTTCCATTATCAATGTCACTATAGACATGCATGATTTACCCCAAAACCCTAAAAAGTATCTTGTTTCCTTCTCTCCCTTAAGAGGTAGGACTATTGAAGAGTATATAAAGGATTTTGAAACTACTTCAAGAATACTGAATGTAGTCCATAGGACATGGTATGTAAACTCTTTCCCTTTACATTACAATATGTTTCCTATTATTGGTTTCTTAATGTCCCAATCGGTTCAATTACAACTTGGGATGAATGCCAAAACACCTTTTTGGCATGGATTGGACAAGTCACTAGCAAAATTTTTGTATACAACCACTTTTTAATCATGAGAAGAGAACCGGATGAACCAATATGATCCTTCAATGCTAAATTCCAAAATATCTATAGTAAAATTGAAACTACTTATCAACCTACTAAGACATTAGCCCTCAAAATATATAAGAACACCATAAACCCTATGGCTATTATATTTCTCCATAGATATACCAATGGTGGAACATTAACTTTTGTGTATGTTAAAGATATCAATGTGGATAAACAATTGAAGTCTTAGTCATAATCCCTAGTCCCACTTAACCTTGTTCCTATTTTCTAGCCTCTAGCTTAATTTTAAATATAAATTAGAATATTGTGGCCCAAACCCATTAAAAGTGTACACCCATTTTACTTTAGCCAATGCTTCACCTAACTAACACTTTACCTTCCTAAATAATTTTGTATATGTGTCTAACTAACAAATCCATAATAATTCCTTGATACCAGTCGATATTAATACATAGGGTACTACTCCTGAAGCCATGGAAATAGAACTAGAAGCTATCAAATAGATGGTGAATAAATTGAGCAATGATTTTTTGAACATGCAAAAATCCATGAGGAATACTGGTGGATAGAATAAAAACTACAAATTTAGATTCCAAAGATACAATAGAAATTTTAATAGGTCTAGAAATAATCGAGAGCAATTACCACCTAATGGTATACTAAAAATAAACATCATGGAATTTAACCTTCCTAATTGGTGATAATTGCATAACACAACACAATATGGTGAGATATACTTTATATATTTATACACTACATTTGATATCTTTTAGAAATAAATAGACAAACATGAAGTTTTTTTAAATCTAATGGATCCATCTTCTACCATTCTAGGACATCCAAATACAAAAATGGTCTTTGAAACCTATAACTTCCCATTCCCAATGGAGGATGAGCATGAAAAATATGATAATAGTAATGAGATATATGCTTTCCAACAGTTCTAGAGGAATAATTACAATCTAATTAGAAAGTAGCCTACTACTACTTTCAAACCACCAAATAATAATGCTACCACTCCTCTAGATCCTAAGGATAAAAACAATCCACCACCTCCAATAGGAAAAAATTATTTACAAATTACATAGTTATTTAGTAGAGAAGGTTAAAATATTATTTAGTACATGAATGATATCAAGGCTAATATCAATCTTCATAAGCTAACCTAGATCACCGAATAGAGGGAGTTACTACTTAAAGCCTTAATTATAAGGGCATCTACTAACAAGTCAAAAGTTACAAATGAAAATGTGAAGGTTTATAGGTAACAACTTTTTTTTAACTGTCAGAATGTTTCAAAAAAATGTGCATACTTATTTGGTTGACTCAAATACCTCAGCCAATGTGATGTATCTAGTTTTATGCAAGAAACTAGGTTTGACCCTAGATAAGTCAAAAAGAGTGGTCCTAAAATTGGATAAGTATTTTATATTATGTGTTGGAGAAATGAAAAATGTACACATACATCTTGAATATGATCCACATTTCAAACAATACATATATATTATGGTCATTGACATTCCAAAATCCTATGACTTCCTGTTGAGTCATGATTGGTCAAAGACATTGAATGGATACATGGCCATAGATTTTTCACACATGTGGATAAATTGGAAATGAGTAGACAACCAAATATAAGTAGATAAAGAACCAAATATGATGTACTTGATCATAGAGTACAGTGTTAAGAATTAAAATTTTAACTTTGTATCCTCACATTCAAGTGTGTACAGTTTCACTACCAATAAAGAATGTTATGAACAAATTTTTTAAGGTCCTTCTTAGTTATGGACTCTCTATTTTGATATACCCAAATATAATCAAGGTTTAGGTGTTAGCCTAACCTTGATTGACCCTTATGAGAAGTAATATTTGGATACCTACTAGTTTTAATTACCTTTCACTAATTTAATAGAGTTTAGTATGAATCTCTAATCTTTGATCTGCAGTTCACACTAAAACATAAATTCAAGTAGTTACAAATATTTAGTGATTTAGAATTGCTTGTTAACCATATTAGAAAGAAGTATCAATGTAAAATAACCTAATTGAAGAATTATAAACATTGAACATGTGAATTGATTGGATCCTTTGAAGCATTCAACATTAGAGTCATCCTAAGGGAGTAAAACCAAATTATAGATTCACTAGTGGCTTTAGTCATTAATTTAGTACTACTTCAAGAATCTAAAATGAAAAAAATCTCTATGGTATTGTTTCATTTCCCTTCTATCCTAGACAACAAGGAAAATATTTTTGGATGATAATAAAATTATAAAATTCATGACTAGTTTTGAAACCTTTGAATCTAAAATAATATATAAAAAAAGATGTTCATCCCATGCATATGGAAAAAATATGAGAAGATGGTGTCTTATAACTAAAGGATATATACAACCCTCTAGGAATGGTCTACCTAAATAAATATTTTTATTTAGATTTGCAAGATTAAAATTAGAAAGAACTTAAGGTGATTAAGTCTGACTTTACCAAGGAGAATCTAGGCATTGATCAACATCACCAATATATAAACATTGGCCTAAGTTGCACTGAGAAATAAAAATTAAAGAGTCTATTAATATAATACAGATACATCATGACCTATACATATGAATATTTGAATTTCATTAACCTCAGGGTCATCACACATACCATCCCATTGAATCTAGAACATAATCCCTTCAAGCAAAGATATATGCCAATAAATCCAATTCTAGAACATCTCATCTAAACATAAGTAAAAAAGCTATTAGATGTTATATTTTTATTTCCAATCAATAATTCCACATTGGCATCCAACCTAGTGCTAATCATGAAGAAGAATGGATAAATTAGGATTTGTGTGGACTTTAGGAATATGATTTGAGCATTAAAACAATACAACTATCTTTGGCCCTCCATAAATAAAGTAATTCAGATGGTTATTGGATCTGAGATGATGTCCTGTTTGGATATATTCTGAAGATATAATCAAGTGCTAATAGAAGCACAAGACAAAAATAATACTACCTTCACAACCAACTAGGTAAGTTTTTCATACAAAAGAATGCCTTTTATCTTAATCAATATAGGAGAAACCTTCCAATGAGCTATGGACTTTGTTTTTTAGGGACTTGTGGGTAAATGTATCATCATCTACATGGATGACTTAACAATATATTCAAAATATAGATATGATCATGCAGATCATCTACAAAGAGTAATTATCAGGTGTATAAGATATGGAGTATCAATCAATCCAAAGAAGATAATCTTTTGAGTTATTTAATGGAAAATATTAGGCCATGTCATCAGTAAGGATGGGGTGTATATTAATCTAGACTCAATCCATTCCATTTCCAAGCTTATGCCTTCTAAAAGTAAGAAATATTTGAAGTCTTGAATTTGGTAAGATAAATTTTTTAAATAAATTCATTTATAGATTTATAGATATTGTCAAGACATTGAATTCCATGTTAAATTAAGATTCTAAAATATAATGAACAAAAAAGGAAAATAAATTTTTTTAGGACATTAAAACTGACATTACTCAAGCTCTAGTTTTGATCACCCCAAACTTCAATAAGGATGTTTATCTTTATTCATTTACCTCAAAGTACACCATATTAGTTATACTCACATAAAAGTTAGATGCCAATGAATATCTAATTGATTTCATGAGCAAAAATATAAAGGATGTAGAGTTGAAGTACTCAATGAAAAATAGATAGATATATGCACTAATCAAAGATATGAAAATAATTATGCATTATTTTTTAAAGAACAAGGCATACTCCATAATCCCAAACCCAACTATAAAGCTCGCGCTCAACCATAACTATTTGAGAGAAAGAAGAGGTGACTAGATGGAAAAATTACAAGATTTTGATCTTCAAATTAGGCCAACCAATATGGTGAGACACCATGGAATCATCGAACTCATGACATAGGCTCATTCATATATTTATATTAAATAAATTGATGAGAATCATGTAGTTGATGGTGAATGGTATGTTCATATAATCCATTAATTCCTCACATGTACATATCACCCTACACTAAATTGAGAGCAAATGTGATCCCTTAGGTTTAAATCAACCCATTATATGATAAATAAAGGAGTCCTATGCCAGAAGAAAAATGAAGGCATCTAATTGAGGTGTGTCTCAAAATAATAATTTGTGGACATTATAAACAATATACATCAAAAGATAGGTAATGGACATACCTTAAGTAATACAATAATGCATAAAATATTGAGGATGTGATATTACTAGCCTTTAATTTTCAAAGATAACCATAACTATGTTAAGACCTAGCATGAATGCTAAGTGTTTATGAAAAGAGAAGTGAATGTTATCATGCCTCTACAACCACTCATTGAAGGATATAATTTGTATCGATAGGGTCTTGAATTAATTAGGGTGATAAACCCAAATTCATTAGTAGAGAACAAATTTATCCTAATAGCTACTGATTATTGCAATAAATAGACAAAAGTTATAGCCACTAAGAATTCTAGAGAACTGAATGCCATCAATTTTCTAGAAGAAAACATATTAAATAGGTTTGGTACTTTCATCTATTTAGTTTGTGATAATGGTATAGATTTGAAATCCATTGAATTCATAGAATCGACCTAAAATAACCAAATCACCATTAGTTTCTCTTCAAACTACTACCCACAAGGGAATCGTGTAGTTGAATATACCAAAAAGAACTTGATGGATTCCATCAAGAATTCAAAAAAATACAAACCAAGAGAATGGCATGTGTTACTGAATTATGCATTATGGGTAGATCAAACCAAACATAGGCAAGCCCTCCGGGCTTCACCTTTTCTACTAGTATATCAAAAATAACTAGATTTCCCCGTTACTCTCATAATACCATTGTACCAATTCATACAAAAGTATGTGGGGAAAGATGAAAGAATATAGTCTAGATTTATTGACATAGTTCAGATAAAATATTTATGAATTGAAGCACTTCATAGCTTCAACAAACATCAAGACATTGTCAAAAGGTGTTTGGATAAGAGATCCAAAATCAAAGCCTTTAGGATTTTAGACATAGTACTTCTATGGGATAATTCACATGATAAGAAAGGATATCATTATAAGCTCATTCCATTAAGGATTGTATCATATCAAATATCTAAGATACTGGATCATTTTTGAAATGTTATTTCATGAATAATCTAACTATAGATGCTTCTAAATGATTATATGTGGAAATGTAAATTTAGGAGTGGATTATATTTCTTGATTTATAGGTTAAAATTTCTTATTTTCTTGAGTAAATTTCCTATTTTCTATGTTAATCTTTCTTACTTTCCTAGATTAGTGTTTCTTGATTTCTATATTTTTATTTTAGTAGATTAATTTTTATACATTCTAGATTAGTTTTATAAAATTTATAGAATAGACCAACTAATTTCCTATGCTGACGTTACAAAAGACTTTCCAAAAATAAGGGGATAATATACAATGAAGCACAATTGATACTCAAAAGGATTTGTTATGCAAGTGCTTGAGATTATGGGATTGAGGTATGTGTTATGACTGAACTAGTTTCTATTTGGAATGAATGATATTTATAGAATTTTTAAATTTAATCTAATATACTCATTCAAATTTTAGAAAGACTTTCCATTTTGAAATATCAACTACATTATTACTAGTTAAAAACTAGATGAGGGATAATAAGCAAAGAAATGAATGCACACTAGAAGGGACATATTGATTAAAATATTTTTTTATTATACATACATACACCAAACCAACATTGGTTCCCATCCATCCTTATATATGTCTTTTATAAAAATAAAAAATAATAATCATGCAAATTGATAGAAAATAGGTGATTCAAGTAATCTCTATTGGGGCTATGGATGCCTAGTTGACAGTAAAGCAAGGCTTAGAGTGTAATCATAAGTATATCTCTTGAGGATACATGTTAATACCTTAATAAATAGTGAATTTAAGGATATTTGTGGCTGAATTGTGACTTACACCTTCAGATTACCTTGTTCCATTTCTCTATGTTCTTAGTATGGTTTCCCTATTAAATAACCTTGGCTAAAAAGAGTATATATAAGAGGTAGTGGTTAGTCTTTTATCATATTATTATGAATTTTTTTCTTATTGCATTGTTGTAGATGTTACCCCCTTAAAGTGACTTAGTAATAATATTCAAGTATTCTACTTTTTAGAAAATTGTTTTTGTGGATTTATTTATTCTACTCTTAATTCTATGATATATAATTCTAGTGTTATGAATCATCTAATTAATTTCATTATAAGTGGTATTAGATATTTCAATTGGGAAAGTTTTTAAGATGCAATTTTTTCCAGATTTATCATACTAAGCACCATAAGCCCATAAAAACATAACTTGTGATCTAGGAGGAATTAATTTTTTCATCACTCCAGTTTTATTTGTGAGGTTTTTTTACAAAAAATAAAAAAACTTTTTTTGGTAAAAAAAGTAAAGAAATATTTTTACCTTGTGAAAATATGATTTCTTTGGAGTCATCTCTATAGGACAATCATAATGCTATATTTTACTGGTACACTTTTTTGGGATAAAATTTTTCTCCCTTATACACATTATCAATCATTAGAATCCTCTTACTAAGGAAATCACAATGGTACCATCTGTTGATATGTTGGTTTTGGGTCACAACCTTCCTAGGGTTTATGCATGGTATGGCCTAACACTTATGGTCATGGGAAAGGGAAATAAACACCTAACAATCATCACAAAGATGAGATGGAGTAAGAAATTTTTTATTTGAGTATTTCAAAGGTGGGTCAACAACTTAAGTTAGAGTTATAAGCCATGGTGCAAAAATATTATCTTTATGCGGTTAAAGGGGACCTCATAGGGATGAGAGGGGACTTGAATAACTGATCAATTGTAATAAAGAATTGGGTAATTAGCCAAATTTTCAACTTAAAAATTAAAAAATTAACCCTTCAACACATTAGTTTGGTTCTCCTCCTCCAAACAATAACAATGCTACCCATGTTATGAAGCCATTATTACCAAAAGTGGATCTACACAAGTTTTATGGTAATGATCCACTCACATGGATTACTCAAATTTAAAATTTATTTGATCTACATTAGACTTCAAGTTCAGAAAAGGTTGTCATGACTTCTCTATATCTGGAACCTGAGAAATTTATTTGGTATTGTTGGTTCTGTGATAAAAATAAAAAGAAGGGTCTCTTGGTTACTTGATCTATATTTTTCAAAGAGTTTCAGCTCCACTATCGCAATAATGTCAATTAAAACTAATTTAGACAACTATCCAAATTGGTTTAAGTTGAAATGGTAAAGGATTACATTCATCAATTTTATAATCTCTCCTTACGTGTGGTAGACATCACCGAGAAAAATATGACTGACCTATTTCTGGGTGGCCACAAAGATAACATCCAATTAGAGGTTTGCATGTTTCATCCTAGTAATGTATCTGAAGCTATACCAAGGGCACATTTGGCTGAGGAAAATGAGTTGATCAAATAAATACCTTTCATTAATGTGCATGAATGCACCTTCCTAACACCATCATTTCCACAGCCTACTAGATTGAAACCTCATCAAGTTGAATAAAATCATGCAAAAGGTTTGTGGTTTGGATGTAATATAAAATGGATCAAAGGACATCAATGTGATAAAAAAAAGTGATTTTACATTGAAGTCACCAATGTAAAGGAAGAAGATGATGAGGCTTCATGGGTAGGTTTGGAAGAACTTGAGGATGAATCTCTTAAGGCGGTGGGTTTCCTAAAGAAATAGAAGGTGAATGCGTTAATTGACTCTGGGATTACACATAACTTTATCAATATTAAATTGGTTACTCATTTAAACTATTTCATTTACCCAGCTTTAGAGTTTTAGATCATAAATGAAAATGATGTTATAGTCAATTATTTAGAAAAATACCATAACATTAAGCTTGTCATAGGAGACTACTTGCTAGATTTCAATATGTTTTTTATTCCCATGGGAGGAACTAACTTTATTTTGGGAGTGTAGTGGTTCACCACATTGGGCACTATTGAGATGAATTTCTATGAATTATTCATGAGGTTCCATTCAGAAGGCAAGACCTTTGAGCTTCATGGATTATAAGCAAAATATCCACAATTAGTTAGTTCCCATCAAATGATGAAGATTCTCCGAAAAGGTGTAAAAGGATTTATGGCATGCTTATTTTCAATAGAGGTTCAACCAACTAAATATTCTACACATCTTGATTTACAAAGGGTGTCAGATGACCATTCTATTATTTTTGGTGACATGTCAAAAGGACTTTTTCCTAATTTTATGCATATTCATGCTATCAAGATCATTACAAGAAATACACCACCCAACATTAGACCCTACATGTATCCATATGCCTAAAAGAGTAAAACTAAAAATATGGTATAAGAGATGTTTGAGGTAGGAATCATTTGACACAGTCAACATGAATATTCTTCCCTAGTTATCATGATACAAAAGAAGGATAATAGTTAATGTGCCCAGACAATAGATAACTCAACATATACACCATCAAATATAAATTTCCTATTCTAATAATTTATGATTTTTTAAAGGAATTACATGGTGTTATTTATTTTACCATGTTAAACCTTCACTTTGGGTATCATAAAATTTGCATATATGATGAAGACATACCTAAAATAGATTTCAAAACTCGTAAAGGACATTATGAATTTATGGTCATGCCTTTTAGCCTAAAAAATCCAACATCTATATTTTAGAGTTTGATGAATACTATTTTTAGGCAATTTTTTATAAAGTTTGTATTAGTTGTTTTTTGATGATATCCTCATTTACAAAAAAAAATTGGGAAGACCATTTGAAGCATGTGAAACAAGTACTTTTAGTTTTGGAACAATATTAGCTTTATGCCAATGATTCCAATTGTGATTTTGGTTTCTAAGAGGTAGAGTATTTGGGTCATATTATTTCACATGAAGGAGTTAAATTTGATCCTAAAAACATCCAAGTGATGATGGAGTGACAGGTTTCCAAGGCCCTCAAAAACCTTTGAGAATTTAAGGGGATAATTAGTTACTATTGCAGGTTTGTCAAAACTTATGATAGAATTTCAACCCCACTCACCTCTTTGATGAATAAATACTCCTTATAGTAGATAAATTCAACCACCAAGGTATTTGAATATTTAAAAATTATTGTGTGCACAACTCCAAGTTTGGCTACTCCTAATTTTTAAAAACTTTTATTGTGGAATGCGATGCATCCAGATATGGCATGGGGGATATAATGTAATAAGGCATACTAATGGAATTTTCAAGTATAAAATTGAAGGTAAAAATAAGCTCAAAAAAATATATGAGAAAGATTTTATGTCTATTCTACATGTAATGAAACAATGAAGACCTTATTTAATGGGTTGTCATTTTTAGGTAGAGATTTATCATGATAGCCTCAAATATTTTTAGAGAAACAATTGTCATCTGAATAAAAACTTAAATTGATGACTAAAATGTTAGGATATGATTTTGAAATAGTGTATAATAAAGGATAAGATAATGTGGTGGCATATGCCCTCTCTCAATGGGATGAATTAGTTGAGGCATTGTTATGTGCCATGACCATGTGGCAGATAGATTGGCTAGAGGAATCAAGATCTGAATGGGAGAATAGCAGTGATACTAAGGATTTGATTCAAAATATCCAGTAGGGTTTTGATGAATATGAAATTTTTACATGAAATGGGAATGCATTATGGTATAAAATAGATTATACTTCTATAAGCATTCTCTCCTCAAACATAAAATTCTTCATGAAATTCATGCCTCTCCACTTGGAGGTCATTCTAAATTTTTGAAAACATATAATAGAATCAAGTAGGATTTATTTTGGGAAGGACTCAAGGGGGATGTCCATAAATATGTGGTTTAATGCATGGTATGTCATCAAAATAAAGGTGAAACCATTAAGACTATTCAATGTGTAATGTGTAGAACTTGGTTTATTGATAAAAATTTGATTGTTTTTCAAATACATTTAAAAATTCAATGTGTAATGTGATCTCACCAAGTTCTATTTTGATTGGTTGGAATGTGTTTATTTTTATCAAATTCTCTCTTGGATGGATTGGAACCTCTTTCCTTTTAAATCAAAAACTTTTAATTCTCTAGAGGAGGTGAGCAAACCAGCTTGAGATATTTTTGATGAATGAGAAAATAATTTGAGAAAGAAGACAAACAATAACTATTTATTTTAATATTGTATAATAATATCTACCGGTATGCAGTAGCTAATACCACTTTTACAAAACTATTAGAGTAATTTCATGTACATTTTGGCTAATTTTAGGGATCTTGTATATAATTTTTGTAATCATTCAAATGCTAGTTTATGAAATTAAAAAAAACATATTTAAAAAATATATTAAAAGGCAAGTAATACATAAGAAACATAGCCCTTTTACTTTGAATAGATCAAAGTGCAAGAAAATTTTAAGCAAAATATTCCTATACCCCCAAGAGGAATAAAGATTAAACTATTGCCACGTAGGTCTATATGCACGACTAGTAATTGGACCATGCTCCTCTACATCTAATATTTTTGAATTTCCTATTCACCACAAAAATTTAAAAATTCATTTAATTGCATATAAACTATTATTTAGACGTGGCAGAGGTGGAACTTTAACCATATGTCTTATGTGTAGTCCCCACTGATGTACCTCAACATTAAGGCTTATCAACTACACACTGCCAACAACATCAAACTTTGGATCATGTTCCTTTGCATCGAATATTTTTAAATTTATTATTCATCATATAAATTGTAAAAACTCATTTACTTGCATACAAGCAATTATTCAGATGTCAGAGAGGTAGAGCTAAATCCACATGTCTGATGTGCAGTCTCCACTAGGGTACCTCATCTCATGAGTAAGAGTGGGGACGTGTGGTTCATCTTCAAAGTTAAATAATAAGTTTGGATTAATTGATAGTCCCCTCTTTTTAGTATCACACTCCATCTCAAACATGTGGGCACCTTTGTCAATTAGTTTAGGGTATAATTGGTGGTCCTAACTATTGAATAATGAATTCATAACATAAAGTCACTTTACATCCAAGCTTAGTTGGATCATTTATGGTCTTCTTAACCAATTACCATGAAAAATATTTTAAAAAATATGTCAAAACCATAATATATATACACATTCACATACTCACGACATTGACTAAACTTTTTCCAGTTGAAAGAGAAAATAATACAAAGCATATAATCTTGTATATCCATTTCCAATTTGAATACTTTACAACTTATTTTCTCTTTGTATTGAGAAGAATTTCCATAGTTCATATTTTATTTCTTGGTTAGACTCAATTTTCTTAAATCCTAATAGATGTTATTGCCCAACCAATGGTGGCGAATCTATACAATGGTTTTCATTTCCTCTTGTAGTATATTTCTTAAATTTTCATGACAATTTTTTCAAATACAAAAATGAAATAGCCTAAAAAATGACAATAAAAAACATTAATTCCAAGAAGAGTGTAACTAAAATCAATTTCATACCCCATATTTATTATGAAGTAATTTAGAATTTAAAATCTAGATTGGCACTATGATTATCCTTAATCCTAGCATGAGTCACAATACATATATATTATCTTACTTTAGGTATAATCATGACATTCGATGCATTATAACTTCTTTTCACTTTGAAATTTGATTGCAAAAGTAAGAAACCAACACCTTTTACATTTCCATCTTTGTCACCCATACATGAAATTAAAATGTCCCCATATGAAAGGTAGTGATCAGTATGAGGAAATACCAAATTTGTTCTGGCCTATAAAATCTCTATCTCAATGCCTTTGTGAAGTATTGGTGCTCTTAGATTTTATTGTGTATCAACCATATAAACATGAGATGACTAGTAGATGAAATTTCATGTTATTCATTAATTCAAAAGACTACAGTTTAGACATTATGCATATAAATAAACATTCTACATCATTGAAACCTAGTTCAGATAAGAAGTGGAAACTAGAAAATTAGTAATCAAATTATCACATGTTTAAAACAATTTGCATCTTAATTAGATGGTATAGATCCTCTATTATTTCTGGTAGAAGACCATGATCCTGATTCACAATATTTTTCTACCTATCACACTTTTAAGCTAAGTAATCCCATGAGAGTCATAAAGGATTACACTAATTTGTGACTATGTCAAACCCTTATTGGAAAACTTGTAGATATTATCCTAAATATCTTGAGATGAAATCTTTAGCTTACTTGGGGGAGTCCTCTTATATGGTAGTTCTGAGGAGGAAATATCTTTTCATCGACTCTACATACACCCCATGGTGAATGAATGAATAAATATTGATCTTCTATTACTTCATCTACTTCAACCAACCCTCTTAACTCACATGAACTAATAGAGTTGTCTTGGAAAGCATATTATTATATTTGTTTTGACAGTGAGAGGCATTACATATCTTCATTCAAAAATTTCAAAAAAAAAAAAAATTGATTATTGATTTCCTATTCCGATAGCACTGAAATGTAGAAAACATTCAAGTTAATTATAAATGGGCATTCCCTCTAGTACTATTACTAAAATACAAAACACCTAACTACTATAGATTTTAAGTAATCTAGATATGAAGACTAAACTAGTTAAAAAGTATCTAAAAAAATAGGATATTGAAGCACATAACCAATAAATGTGATGGGTGACCAAGAATAAAATGAGGACATCATAGATAATGTGGATAGATAAAAAGTGTTAGTAAACAAGTGAACCAAGATAGGTAAAAAATGTTAGAACACAATTGGTCCAAGAAATACCCTGATTTCAATTGCTTCCAAGGAAACATACATATCTGAGCCTCAAACAGATTTTAAGGAATCTTCAAAATATTCATTATCAATCTTGGCATGTATTCAAATTTCATATCAACATGGATAATAAAAACACATTTTTCCCATTATGGCCTACATTTAAGTGTATAATATACATAAAAAATAGTGATTAAAGCATCTAATGAACATACAATGCATTCCATAAAACCTCACTAGCCATATTAGAGATTTTGGGATGAAGAATAACACAAGAAATAGAAGAGAACAAAGAAACACTCCTGCAAAACCACATGACAATGGGAGGAATAAATATTCATTAAGACTATCTAATCAATTCCATGAAGATAGATTATTGGATAAATACAAGGTTCCTATATTGATTGAAACTTGAGACCAAGATGCCTTTGTAAAAGAGATGATGGCCCAGTCAATAATATTTATAAATGTATCCACTATCAAATACTACATACATAATAAAATATTTACTTCATCACTGAATCACATCTAAAATAAATGAGAATAATCATCTATCAAAAGGAGACATGCAGAAACATTACTATATCCAAATTTTAAAGAAGCAACATATTTTAAAAAAGAATAAGTACCTATAAGTGGCTTGCAACAATATCCCTTGTAAGCCCCTTAATAGTCAAAAATTCAAGTATCTTCTTGGGAACAACCTATGCATCATAAGAACTCATAACTTATAAGGGTTAAACACAAATATCAAAAAGTAGCAAGATATGGTGGTAGAAAAATCTAGTTTGGGGAAAAAATCTCTGATAAACTGATTTACAAAAGAAATGGTGGCAAGATATTAGAGAAAAAAATCCTCTACTCAATCTGCTTTAATTAATCCAATCTAGTTTGTGAATCGTTAGGTTCGAGATACCTATGTGTGTGTGTGTGTATAACTATGTCTGTTTAAGAATATTATATATTGTAAAGATAAGTAAACTTTTGACAGTAAAAACACTACTATCAATCTAATTGAAATCTAAAATTAAACATTAAGAGCATCATGATGATTGTTGGCCTGGATTCCAATGTAAATAATAAATAAATTACATTAATGACAAAATTATTTTTCACACCAAAAATAATATTGTATTATTCTGAATCATATTTACAAAGCACGTGAAAAGATTTATAGGATTTTCATGGGTGGTTATGGGTTAAAAATAACTTTACCATGAACCAACATTTTATTTAAAAGAAAGCAAACTAATAAACTAAAAATATTATAATAAAATACTTTGGATCATTAAAAATAATCCAACAAACTCCCCCTTGATCCAAAGGGGTATATAAAGACTGGAGCAAAGAACTATGAGTCATCCAAGTAGACTCTACCATAACTACAACTGGTATACTATGCATCCTAGACTGATCACATCCTGATCATCCCCACACTGTAGTATAACATGATCATGCACTATCCAACTACATCGATCGTTATACAGAATCTATCAAAAAAGTGACTACCCTCTATACTATATATGGCACATCTCAAATTGATGCCCAATAATCACCAACATCACTTACAGGCCTTTTCTCAACACTAACAATGCTAACAACACAATGCTAACTTGTACCACACATCACCAATGACTGATTGAAAAACTAGTATGCAATATCTTCTTCCCCTGTCAGGTTAGAGGTGAGAAGGTGTGCAACAAATAAACCAAGTAAAAATCACTAAAATTATCTACATGAAATATCATATAAACACTACATCTATGAAATCAAAGTACACAAGAAAAAAAATGCTACTACACCAAATCTTAATATTGATCCTAGCAGTTTACATGAGATGGGTGAGTCACTATCCCAGAAGATATAGTCATCAGCTGTGGAGCATGCAACTTCATGGTCATCTTATCTATCATAAGAGGATGTAGAAGAATAGATAGAAGAAGACCCAGAAGAATGACCAGAATGGTTTGAGGAACTAGCCAAATGTGCTTCTACCTTCTATCAATATCATGAGAACCTCCATCGAGAGGGACATTCTATATAGAGATGTCTTATGCCACCATAATTGTATCATATGGTCTCACTTCCACTAGAATGGGAGGAAGAATAGCCACATGAAGAACTCTAGTGCTTGTGCTTCTGTCCATGTGAATGTTTGTGGTGATTCTCATGCTTTGGAGAACCAAAATGATGTCTATGCTTAGGAGAGCCTAAATAATCTCTACATATAAAATGATGCTTATGTTTCAATGAAATAGAATGATGTTTATGATAGGAAGTGTGCCTCTTATAGTGTCTTTATTTCTCTTTGGGCTCATACAATGAATTTCCTATTTTGATATAGTATGCATCCTTAGTAGTTCTTTATTTCTTCTTTACAAATTGCTTCTTGTGTGAAGTGAGCAACTCACAAATCAAATCAAATGTAGATTTGTTAAGCTTATCACTAAGCTATAATATTTCTAGAAATTTCCTGTAGCTAAGATTGAGACCATTCAAAACAATATAAATGAGCATTTCATCATCAATTTTTCCTCTAGTAGTGCCATATTCTTGTTTCAAATTCTTAACATGGGACACATATTCTGAAACATCTTCATCATCAGTGAGTTTAGTGTTGAGCAATTACATAAGGAGATCAATTTTATTGTAAGCTGGTTGTTTATCATAAAAGTCTTTTAGATATTTCCATGCTTTCCATGTTTCATATATGATAGCTTCTATATGAATTATGACTTGTGCACTGCAAGTGGATTTTAATAATGCAAGAGCTCGCCTGTCATGTTTGTGAAATTTTACATGTTTTGTTCCTTCAGTAGGCAATGTGGGTTATTTTTCAACAACTTCCCATAAGTCATTTAATAGTAATGTGTTTTCCATGTTCATTGACCATTATTTATAATTCTTAGGAGTTAGGCATCTAGTGTTAGAAATGAGACTCACAATTTTAGCCATGATGTAGAAAAATAAGGAATGCTATCAAGGTTTTGCCTTTACCTTTGAAATAGATTTCATTTTAATAATGATCCTAGGACTTGTGAGAGAATACAAGCATAATGAAATATAAAAAACTTTCATTTTGAAGGTGTCAGTTTCAATTAAAAATGCACCTGATTTCATTACAATGCATAGTTTATTCAAAATATGTTAAAAATAGAGTTACACATGTCAAAATAAAAAAATGTTTACACCAATGCTCTTGAAAATCCTTTTACATGAAAAATGGGTTGTCATATGAATAATTTAACCATCGTATATAGAATATATGATAATTTGAAATTTTACTCCTCTATCAGGCTAGGCAGACCCCCCCCCCCCCACTCAATGCTAATTCCAAAAAAATTACTAGTTTACGGGGATTAAAATTTCATATTAAGACATGATGGAACCCTCCTTTCGTATACTAGTTGGAAATATTTCTAAATCTAGTTTCAAAAAAAGTAACTTTGATAAAAAAATATGATAATGTGTTCAAAATATGGTAGAAATGGTCATAGATGGTACTGATTTTCCTATTTTCTAAAATTAATTCAAATGACTGCTTTACAAAAAAAGGATTTTTAGTACTTTTGAGGGTTGAACCCTTGACCTATTTTTTCAATTACTTAACAAAATGTCTTCTAACCAACTTACCTTTAACAAAGTTGAATACAAATGAATAAGCTTTATCACATGACCTTGATTTTTCTAGATGTGAAAAAAAAAGTATTTATGATAATATTTTAAATATTTTCCACCATGTAAAAAAATATTTATTTTCACTTGTTGGAGAATAAATCTCTACTCTTTTGGTGGATCCCACTAGTAAAATAAATCAAATTAGAAGGTAGCATTTTTATTTTATACCTACAGGGACGTCATGCTGCTGGATGTGTTTTAGCACTATTCAAAAAATTGTACAATTTTCACAGAATGACATAATCAAACTACATTGAATAGTTGTAAAATATATAGGATGCCATCTATTTTACTTTTGTCATTTTGCTTGCATTCTTATCCAAACTGCAAAAGGATTTGCCTAAAATTAGGCCGTACAAATCTACATGGTATATCATTTGTCTTTTGGTTTGAAATGATTCTTAATTATAGTACACTATTACCATTGCTCTATTGAATGCAGAATAAATAGACTTGGAGATCTGTACAATTCTAATTAAAAAAATCATGCTTTAAGGAAGGCTTTGATAAAATTTGACAAAACAAAAAATATATGTACAGGGGCTGTACAAGTTATCTTTGAAGCACAACACTTGTATAATGCAAATTTTCACAAATAATAGGCTACCAAAAACCCAATATGAAAGCTTTAAAAAAATTCGAAATACCTCATTATCTGTATAATTCAACATGTTTTGAAGCACCATACATTTTGTTCAAACTAAATCTTTAATCTTCCTTTCTTCTACATGAATGAATCTTTCACCTTGCTTGCTTTTCACCCTGAATTCACCATGATCCAAAAAAACCATGCTCTGATACCACTATTGGCCTAGATTCCAATGCAAATATTAAAGAAATTACATTATGAAAAAAATTAATTTTCACATCAAAAACAATATTATATTATTTTGAATCATATTTATAAAGCATGTGAAAACCTTTATAGGCTTTTCACAGGTAGTTACAGGTTAAAACTAACTTTCCCATGAACCAAAATATTATTTAAAACAAAGCAAACTAATAAACTAACAACACTATAATAAAATACTTCAGATCATTAAAAAGAATTCAACAATGACATAGTGTCATAAGACTAAATCAGTTACAAATTGCATAGAGAAAACAAGTCAACATTCTAATTTAAGGCACAATCTCATGAATAAGTATAGATAATACTTACTACCCACTCAATAAAATATTTCACATGTTCATTAACATGTTTAAGAAAATTGAGATAATAGAAGACTATCAAATTGAAAAAACATATCCATTTCCTAATAAACATCTGCATTAAACAAATCAACATCTCATCATATATTTGATTTAAAATAAAAATAAATAAAATACACTAGCACTTCAAAGCTTATAAAATAAGCTTTATATCTTTGCAAAAATATAAAATTTGTATAGATGATCTTACCTTAGCAGCATCATTTGGTTTGTCTGTAACAATATTATCTATAATACTTCCATCAAAAACTATATTATGAAATCACAAGAACCCATTTCATCAAATGCAGTGGTAGATTAAGTATTGTCAAAATACCCTCTATGTTTCCATTGATTTCTTCATCCTCTGAGTCATTTTCTAGTCCCAATAACCTTGAGGAACTAACCATATTATTTTCCCTTCTTCTGGTACATTCAGATGACCAAAGTGCCAATGCTCTATTATATGGAAAGATGCTAACATCATATTCTATTGTATGCAAAGAAACACAATAGATAATATTATTGTCTAATCTATTCCTTGTTTTGTACATTAGATATGAAACTATACTAAAAATTCTTTCATCCTCTATAGAACCTAAAACCATTATTTGACACAATTCACACACGTTAAAATATTTAGACATACAATGTTTCAAGGTTTCAATCCTCTCTAGTTTACCCCATAATTTTGTAATAGAACCATTTGGCAATGGATTATCTAATTGGTGATATTGTTCCACCGTAGTGTTAAAAAAACACCTTGCTTATTTACGTAGATTTTCCCCATCAAAAATACCATCAATATGATAATCTTCAATGTTGGTTCTACGACAATAATGATCAATCAAAATTTGCACCTTCCTTTGAAATTTTGAAAAAAATTACCTCTTTTCCAATATTTGGATTCCAATACTAAGGATAAACAATATCCATTACTTCTAAAATCTCATATCTTAGAAATCTTTCTCTTATTTCTAAAGTTAATGTCCTTTAAATAATAGTAAGAGTTTCTTTTACAAATTTAATAACATCATGATAGTCTTCTTTAGAAATATTCTTATGATTTATAGTGCTACCATGTTTATGAAGAACACAAAGAGGAACCATATTTCCACATATTGAAACACAAACCTGCTTTCTTTCATCAGTCTTCAAAAAAATTCTTGGGTTTGTAAGATCAATAACTTCTTTCCACTTTGCGAAGTCAATGTTGTCAAAAGCTTCTATTTTAGATACATACATATCTTATAAAAGAAGACATGCCATTTTCCTTGCCTTTATATACTCTAAGGGAAAATTTTAGTAGTGAATATTTGTTAATTCAAAAATATTTCATTTTTTGGATTTTGGTTTTGGTGATTTTTTAGTGTCAATAGATGGGACTAGATTATCAAAATTTTAGGGGTCATCTCACCAACCCGTTATAATAATATATAATATTATAATTAAATTTACTACATATATATAGTACAACCACCCCTCAATATCAAACAAGCTAATAAGTAGATTTAGAACCAGAGGACCATAGTATTGAATTATAGTGTTGAATGGAGGAATCAAATGATAGTGCTGAATATAGGAACCAAATGATAGTGTCTAATGATAGTGCCTAATGGAGGAACTAAATTCTAGTGTCGAATGACATTGTTGAATGATAGAGCTTAAAAGTAGAAAAAATACCAAAACCTAAATATTATTTCGTATTTGGATTCCTCTCAAATATCTATGTAATTCAAAAAAAAACATCATAATTCAGATTCATAGGCAAAAGTTACGGCCTTTGGAAGTTATCATTTGGTTGTGTCATACAACCATGTCATATGACATAACCAAATGATGTGATGATATAACATGATTGAATGATAACTTTTGAAGGCCATAACTTTTACATACAGATTCAAATTATGATGATTTTTTTTTAAAATTTCATAGATCTTCAAGAGGAATATAAATATGCAATAATGTTAATGTTTTGGGAATTTTTTTATTTTTTATTTTTTATATTTAAGATTTAAATCCATTTAGTTTAGCTATTTGATCTAACCTATAGATTCATCATCACCATAGGGGATTCACCACATCTACAAATCAAATTTTCCTATATTCACCAAAAATTTAGAATAGGTTTTCTAGTAGGACCTCTTAAAATTAACCCTATATACTTTTCTAAATATAATGTCCACGTTTTCACAATCTTTATCAATGCATGCATTTGATAAATAATTGGAAGGATTCCACATAAAGTCAATAATGTTTCAGCATTAGTTAACTGATGTAAAACTAATTGGGATTTATTTGTAGTGAAATAATGTTCAACCATGAATCCAACCAAATAAACATATTCATTATACACATTTTTAACAAGCTCATATAATGAAATCCATCATGTTTAATTATTTTCTAAAATCTTCTTTCCACTTATTAAAACATCTAAAAATGTATTGAATTCGATGACCCTCTTTAATCTTCCACAAGAGTTTCTACCTTGCTAACTAGTCTTTGCTTACTAAGAATTTTATATGCCAAATTTGTTATATGCACCATAAAATGAATACCAATCATGTATGGTGCAATTTTTTTTTTTAATCAAACAAAAATTCCATTGTGATTTCCTTGCATGATGGATACTCCATCTACTCCAAAACACACCAACCTTTTAGAAATACTCAATGTGTCTAACCCACCTACCTCATGAAGAATATTCATCACAAGATGAAATAAATTATCTATTGTATAGCTCTCCTTCATCTTACATATAGTTAATAAATATGAATTTATTACATTATTTTTTATTGTATAAACATTCATGCAAACCCATGGACATGTATCAATTGTTGTGACTCATGTAATGACAAGGAAAAGAATGTGTAATTTTTCAAGTTTTCTTCCAAACATTCCTTGACAACTTTAGCCATATGTTTTACAAATGTCCAACCACTATTTATAGACCAATGTGATGAAGGTAAGTTGGGAACTGAAAGGATTGAAACAAATATTTGTAATGGACAAAATTTGAAATTAGTCTACCAAATTTTAAAAAGTGCAGTATGGTACATAATTATACTATTTTTGACTATAAGTTTTTTGACATTTTCTCTTTGAATAAGTTTTTAAGTGTCCCCTTCATTTCTTATTTATGGTCATTATTCATCTCTTTCTCAGACAATTATTTATTTTCATTATGGTTACATTCTTTTTTTGTCTTCCATCTTGACTTTCATTCAACTTTCCCATAAATTTCTACATTATAATAGATCTTTCCACAATGTTTCTCAATAGTATCCTTCTTTAATTATAGTTTAACATCTTTCCCATATTTCCAACTACAAATTATACATTTTACTTCTCTCACATCCCTATTTTTTTAAGTTATAGGCTCAATAAATGGAAAAATACAAGTCCAATCTAACTAAAATGACTGACCAAAATCCCAATTCCATCATTTATATTTTCTTGGCTTACTAGATTCATTGGATTCTTTAATCAAATCCACTATCACTTTAGTAGATTTATCATTTTTTGTTCCTTGAGGACCATCAAATTTACTAACATCATGTTTAACTTTGATTCCTTTTGCATGTTACCATAATATGAAAAAAGGTTTTTATTCATAGATGATACCTTCCATTTACCCATGTCTTCCATTGAAAATATTTACCTATAAATAAGTATATAATATATAATAAATCTAACAAAAAATAAAACATTGAAAAAATAATAAATTTCTAGTATTTGGATATAAATCTACAAATTATGATTAACATATATAAAATCTAATATAATTGAGTTGGTGATAGATATCATTCTACAAAATTATTTTGGATGTTTGTCATCATGGTCTCAGTCAAAAACATCATGGCACTTAGCTACATTCACATCAAAAATATGTTACTTGATCTTATTTGGATAGGACAACTAGTTTTTAGATGGTTTTAAATATTGAGTTAATTTGGATTTTCTAAAAACTCTTTTAGTCATAAAATGGACAAAGGGCAAAAGCACTATTAGAGGTAAAATCACTGAAAGGGGGGAGTGAATCAATTAGACTATATATTTCAACTTCAGTTGTAATCCTTTCAAACTCTTAATCAATACATACATACATTTATGAGGCATACACATCATTCATAGAAATCACCAAGAAAGATAATGCAAGATCAAGAATATAACACATGACATACATGTGAAACTCTCTTGGGGGAGAAAACCCACTGGAACCTAAAATTGGACTACTCTCCTATAATAACAAGATCCAATTTAGACCAACTTCAAGTGATCATGGAACTATGATCCCTTATTTTAGTGAGATGACAATCCCACAAAGAGCTACCACACCTATCTAGTTGGGTTACCACAACAACTAAAACATTAGCAAGTTTCACCTTACAAGGAAGCTACAACCCCCTTGATACTGAGTTGACACAACAACACCTATAAACACATCAACCTTTGCACTAATGTATTAAACACCTGATGATGGACCTTTGATTATCACTCTTCACATTCACTTATAGTCAAACAACTAGAGCACTATTGTTTCAAAACAATTATGACATGTAGGTCATACAAATAGTCCTAAATCTATTCTTCTCTTCAACATACCCATAGGGCACTCTACCCCTCCTTCACTACATAATTCACACACATAATCCTATCTCAAATATATCCCAAGTATCTCACTCAAGTATAGAAACCATCATCTTTGGTTTCACTATTTATAGATAAATCATGATCATCACCATCTTGGTCAGCCATTAGGCATTCCTTAACACTTAAGGCATCTATCTCATTGAGACACAACTCAATACAATCTTCATAGGTCAGCCATAGCATCTACGGGTCATCTTGAAGGATCTACATCTTTCAATTATGCCCTTATAGCCCTTATAGGTCTCATGTGAACCCATTCACTCCTTTAACACTTCAATATACAATAAAATCATGTACCCATTCTATATGATCTATAGGTCCCCCTTAAGTCTCAACAACCAACATAGAACCATTCTACTTAAGCATAATTTACTTAAACAAAATTTTGTGCACATAGTCATTATGAATGAACACAAAATCACCTTATAAACCATTATTCATGTTGCATACAAATTTCCAAACCTTAATAATGAACACAGATCATCTTCATAGAGTCTACAACACTCCTCAATAGCTAATTAATCATGAAACATCAAAACAACATCTACATAAGCTCAAATACTCTTCTATGGTCACTTGTAGAATGATCATGAACACATAATAACATTTAAACATTAATATCTATTATTTTACACACTTATATATATTCAAGTATATATTTCTATATGCACCTTAGAGTCCTCTACAAGTTCACTTTTTACACCATGAGCAAATTTTGCATGGATCAAAAGTTATAGCCAAAATACAAAACACTAGTTTTTCCTTTCCAAATTCAAATATTCAAAGGAAAACGGTCAGAATTAAAACTTGAACACCATGATATCATCTCATTTTCTCACACCTTAGATCAATCATGAACCATTGATCTTGTTTGATCTTTAATGCATAGTCTGCCAATGTTAAACATTAAACTTTGGACATGTTGACCTCATCTCGTGAAATCTAGAAAATTTGACTCAATATGCTCCATTGATCTCTTGTACATATATCTATCTTTAAAAATTATAAACAACTATCACTTTAACCTCTTTACTTTAATACACACCATTTATCTCTATATGTATGATCACCCACTCATCGTTGATCCTTGGAAGAAGATCGATCTTTACCTATGCTCAGTGTTAAACATTGAACACTTGGAACCATATCATTAATTCCTAAATTATTGGATCAATGTGAAAAATTGATGTTGATTTAAATTGTGCAAGTTTGACTATGGGAACCTTACTTATCTACCTAGAAGGCCAACTTTGCACATTCATATCTTTTATTTTACTCACTCGTAATTTCTCAAATTTTGACCATATGATCTCCTCACATAGGATAATCCAACCATGTGACAAAAATAATCTTGGAACCCTCATATGAGTAGGAAATATCTCCATTAAAATTAATTCTCAAAATATTTTGTCATAGAGAAAACTATGCTTAGAACTTGCATGTGACGCTAACTTTGATCTTGTATAACTTTCATTATGCTTAGTCGCATGAACTAAAATTTAGCACATAAGATTATCTTACATAGGGGATTCTATCCATATATCAATATTATACCAAAAAATTCACATGTACGAGATATTATTTCAACCAACTACTTACTTGACTCTATTTGAACATAGATAACAATGTCAAAATACCTAGGAGCCTAACTTTACACATGCATATATTTTGGCATGCTACATCGAATAAAATGAAATTTGGTGCATAATAACTGGGAAAAAAATGAACAAACCCTTATAATAAAATTATATTTAAACATCCACATGTTCAAGATATGCCACCATCAAACTGCTTATTCGACTCTTTCTTGCCTCATGTAAATTTGGCTAAGTATGACAAAATATTGTCAAACTCCCTGGGAGCCCAAATTTTCTGTTGAATATCTTTTGATGCGCTTCACCACATGATTTTAAATTTACTAAAAATCAAATAGGGACTAATTTTATCACAACCATATGACCAACTCCCCATTACTCATCCATACATGGCAATGGTGATGTCATCAAACTGCCCACTCAGATTTTATGCCATTGGAGCCAAAATGTCTAGATGAAAACTATGGACTAATAAATGAATTAAAATTATTCACACAAGTAATCAAAACTTATAAAATATGTCAGGGACATATTTCACATCCTCAGATCACCATATTCATCCTTGAACATCTCTATCTATGTCAAAACTGAAGATCACCCAAGCCTCCTTCAAGCATACTAGTACAATCATATTTCATACATTGTCATTGTAACTTATAATATCAAATAAATTCATACAATCACTAGGACATCTCCATGACATCATTGAAAAATATCAAAAAATATTCCCCTTTGTCATTTATGTCAACAACCATCATATATAATAATATACAACTCACCTTTTCTCTGTTCAAGCACTCCCACAAAAGGAACTTTCTCCCCCTTTGACACAATGACAAAGTGGGAACCAACTAATATTAAGGACTTGAAAAGGCCATAAATATTAAAATACCATCTTATAAAGATGATACAAATTCCCCCTTACCTTGATCCTAACTCTTCATGCCTTGACAACATCCTCTTGCTCTAGGCCAACAGTCTTTTCAACCAAACACTACAACTAATGAAGAAAGAACACACAAAACCATTAGAAACTAATGTAACACACCAAAAATAATTTGATAAGGGATAACCATAATATTTTTTATCCATTTCACATCTTTATCATCTTCATATCTACACACACCATGAAGAACCATCACACATGCTTACTAGCCTTCTCTCTCAACCTCCCATAAGGACCACCAACAAAACTTCATGCCTTCACCAAATAGGAAACATGGAATAAAAAAAATTTATAACTCACCTTTAAATTCTCATGCCTTACTATTTTGGATAAATTTATCAAAAATACACTCTTCTTCACACTAGACCTATCTAGCCTCCTTGTGGCTAGCCCTACCTAAAACTTGCAGAGCCCACAATTTTCAGTAGACACATCTTCAATAATTGAAAATTCATATCTAGAGAATTATAATATGCCCCCTCAATCATGAAAATTTTCATCACCAATATCATCCTTTTATATGTACTTTATTCATAAACCTACTAGCCAATTAACCCTCCATATTGACAAAAAATTGAATAACTTGAGAACCACAAACCTTCAAATCTATATGAATATTTTTTTGAAAACCAATTTTTCTCATTCAGATGATTAAGAAGCCTCATACCTCAAATCATAATGTAAACTACTTTTATAGCATAGCCTAAAACCCTAGAGTGTCAAAACAAATAGAGTCAACAAACCTCTTTCTGGTCAACATCCACCTCTAAAACTTATTACACACCTAGAGACACCCATCACACACTTTTGGACCAAGATTTGAGCCTTCAAACCCTTGTTATTCTTGACTTCTTATAACCCATTTTAGGTCTGTTTTCCCTTAAGCCAAAAACTAAGAAAACTGAGAGCACTCAAAAAATATTTAATTGGCACAAACATACATTCAGACCACAAAATCACCTGAAACACATCATAAATAAATTCATAGAAATTTTTTAGTACCAAACACTTCTTGACATTTCATCAATCTCATTATGCCATCTAGATATACCCATTCTGACCCTACATAATTGCTCCTTCACAAATCTCTGGAGGAAGCTCATGAACTTATTTCTCCCCCTTAACAAAAGACCTTATATAAGTAGGATTATAATATTTAGTTCACAATTATAGTAGACATCCTCATTAATATGGTAGGAACATCTCACATATGCTCCCCCTAATTCCATGCTTCACCTAGATCATGACAACTTCAACAAGTCTTTACATACTATCCAATCATAGTAAATACTTCATATAGAGACACCTCATATTTAAATCATTGTTAAATTCCATGGCATACAAAAATTTATAACATAGCATCCAAATCATGAATGACAAGCTAACTCCTTCTTAAGATAGGACCACTAAGATTCTTCAAAAGCTTCTTTTCTCCAACAAAAGATATATAAAAAGAAGCACAAACATACCTTGTTTTCATACCTTATCATCAAAAAATATCTTATAGCCACCAAGCTTCATCTGACTAACTAGTGTCTCCTTAAAGCCTAGATAGAGACACCCATTTGACATAAAGAGACTAAAAGTCCCAAAACTCTAGAGTCCCATATCTCCATAATCTCATTTGACTTGTAGTCTTGCTTGAATTTAACTAAATACTTGACTTCATTCTTTTCTTTATATTTGTCAATAAATGTTTCAATAGAAACTCATGACTCTCCTTCATGTCTATCATGGAAAACAAACATCTTTGGTCTCAGTTTGATCTCTTCTAATAGACTTCAGTTTCCAAACCCGTATATCACCACTTCTTTGCATAAAAGGAGCTCCATACACATTATTTTTCTTTGATAACTCATTCATCATGTTCTTTTAGTATCTAAAAATGTGACTAACTTTATGGAATTTGAAACAAACAATATCATTCATACCTTTTGCTTGATGATGATTGTGATCTTCCTTTTCTATCTGGATAAAAGATAAATTCTATATCTTCTTCATATTTTATTCCTTAATTACTCTTGATTGATTTTAGATATTATTTATCCAAGATAAATTTCTTCCTCTTACAAGTGTCCATGAGAACTCATTCTTAACTAAATTTCTTCTACAATCCTTCGATCTATGACCATATTTATTACATGTATAACAATGACCATGGAATAAACTAGCATACCTTGGGACATTTGATTGTCTAAAAAATCTTATTGTATTGCATTCAAATCTTGAATTCTCCTTGAAATACTAAATATTCTCATGCTTCTCTTCTATCTTATCCAACTTGACTATAACAAGCTCATTCTCACTTTTCAATCACTTCATTTCAACCTTCAACTGTACACTCATCTTCTTTTGTTGTTAGATTTGCATTTGTAGTCCTTAACTGATCCTCAATAATACCTATATTCTCTTCATCCTCTTTGGCCTTATTGGCCATGTATTTAAATGTATATTCTTGCATTTCAATAGACTTTATATGTTGATATTTATTTTCTTCTTTATTGGACGTACCTAACAAACTTCCCTCAAGAGAATTGACTTGTGCTTCAAGACCTTTAATTAAATTCCTATTTGATGATTCCTCTTCTTTTGCTCCTTTATTTCACCAAGTGCACTCATGAGCTTAGCTTCTAGATCAACTTATTCTTCCTTTATTTCATCTTCTCTATTATCATGGATAGTTTCTTTATCAAACATGATGTCCTTTTGTTTTGAATACAAGCATGTCTTGGCATATACTATCTAAACATTGAGATCATTGATAGCATTCTTATCCTCTTTGGCATCTTTCTTCAAATTGCATATCTTCTCTTCAATTGCCTTGATCACAACCTTCCACTATTGATTCTTTTTCTTCACTTGTTTATCCATCTTGTGCTACTTAGGATCTCCTTCAAGTTGTTAAGATTCTGCCAAAATACCTACTCTGACACCAATTGTTAGAGGTACAATCACTAAGAGGATGGGGGATAAATTAGTGAGCCCAGATATTTTAACTTCAGTTCCAATCCTTTCAAACTCTTAATCAATCCATATATACATTTATGAACCATACACATCATTCATAGCAATCAACAAGAAAGAAAATGTAAGATAAAACCCATTGGCACCTATAAGAAAGATAATTCAAACATATGTGGGAAACCCTCTTAGGGGATAAAACCCATTGGCACCTATAATTATAATACTATCCTATAATAATAATATCCAAATTAGACTAGATTTAACTAATTAAGGAACTATGATCCCCTATTTCAGTGAGACTGTAATCCCACAATGGGCTACCACACCTATCTAACTAAGATACCACAATAGCTAGACCTTTAGAAAGTTTCACCTTGTAAGGAGGTTGAGAACCCCTTAGATGTTGAGTTTACACAACAACACCTATGAACACATACACCTTTGCACTGATGTCTTCAACACCTGATTATGGACCTCTGATTATCACTCTTCACCTTTGCTTATACTCAAATAGTAAGAGCACTATTCTACCAATAGAATTATGACCTACATGTCATATAAATAGTCCTCAGTCTATTTTACTCTTCAACATATCCATAGGGAACTCTACCCCTTCTTTACTCCATAATTCACACACACAAGCCTCTCTCAAATCTCTCCCAAGTCTCTCACTCAAGTCTAGAAACCATCATCTATAATTTCACTATCTATAGAGCAATCATGATCATCACCATCTTGATCAGCTATTAGGTATGCCATAACACTTAAGGCATCTGTCTCACTAAGACATAACTCAATATAATCTTCATAGGTCAGCCATAGCATCTATGGGTCACCCTGAAAGAACTACATCTTTCAATTAGGCCCTTGTATCCCTTATAGGTGTCATGTGAACCCATTCACTCCTTTATAACTTCATCGAATAAAACAAGAACTTATAACCACTACCAAAATAATGGACCCATTCCATATGATCTTTAGGTCCCCCTTAAGTGCCAATAACCAACATATAACCATTATTCTTAAGCATAATTCACTTAAAAAACATTCTATGCACATAGTCATTATGAATGAGCACATAGTCACCTTATAAAACATTGTTCATACTACATATGATTGGTTAAACCTTAATAATGAACACAAATCATCTTAATGAAGTCTATAACACTCCCCAATAGCTAATTCATCACGAAACATCAAAATAAATTCTACATAACCTCAAATACTCTTCTCAAGTCACTTGAAAAATAAGAAAAAACACATATTCAACTTTTACCCTTAATATATTTGATTGTACAGACTTCTAAATATTTAAATATATAATTATAGATGCATATTGAATTCCTCTACAAGTTTTATTTTTACATGATGAGCAAATTATGCCTGGATTGAAAGTTATAGCCAAAATATAAATCACTAGTTTTTCCTTTGTAAATTCAAATATTCAAATGCAAACAGTCATAGTTAAACCTTGAACACTGTGCTCACATCTCGTGTCCTCACAGATTAGATCAGTCATGGACCATTAATCTTGTTTTATATTTAATGTATAGGCTACCAATGCCAAATATTAAACCTTGAGCATATTGACCTCATCTCGTGCAATCTAGAAAATTTGACTCAACATGCTCTATCATTCTCTTGTATGTAGCATTATATTTAACGATGATAAACAAAAATCACTTTGACCTCTTGAATTTAATATGCACCATTGATCTCTATCTGTATGATCACTCATTCACCATTGATCCTTAGAAGAAGCTCAATACTTACTTTTACTTAACGTTAAACATTAAAAACTTAACACCCTCTCATTTCTTCCTGACTTCTTGAAGCAATGCACACCATCGATGTTTCTCAAACTGTAACTTGTGACAATTTGACTATGTATGGGAACCTTGCTTATCTACCTAGAAGGGTAACTATGCATAGTCATATGATCACCTCACATAGGAGAAACCAACCATGTGAAAAAATTATCATAGAAACCTCATATGAGTGAGATATATTTCCATTAAAATTATTCTTCAAAATCTTCTATCACAGAGCCAACTATGCTTAGAACTTGCCTATGAGGCCAACTTTGCTTTTGCATAACTTTCATTACACTTAGTCACATGATCTAATATTTAGAGAATGAGATCCTCTCATATAGGGTATTTTATCCATATATAAATATTCTCCCAAAACCATCACATGTGTGATATATGACATCAACCAAAAAATTATTCGACTCTATTTGAACATATAAAACACTGTCAAAATGTTTGGGAGCCCAAATTTGTACATGCTATTCTTTTTTTGTACTACATCAAATGACTTAAAATTTGGTGCATAAGAAATAGGAATAAAAATTAACAAACCCATATGATCAAATTCTCCTTAAACATCCACATGTGTGAGATATTCCACCATCAAATTGCTTACTTGACTCTTTTTTGCCTCATGTAAATTTGGCTAAGTATGGTTAAATACTGTTAAACAACTTGGGATCCCAAATTTTACATTGCATATCTTTTGATGAACTTAAATTCATGATTTTAAATTTATATCAAATAAACTAGGGAATAATTTTATCATAACCATATGACCAACTCCCCCTGACTCATCCATACATGGTAATGGTGATGTCATCAAACTACCTACTCAGATTTTCTACCATTGGACCCAAAATGTTTAGATGAAAAATATGGATTACCAAATGAATTATAATTATAAAAAAAAACATTATAAAACATCTTAATTACCTCTTGCACATCCTCAAATGACCATATTCATCCCTGAACATCTCTAGCTATGTCAAAACTAAAGATCAACCAAACCTCCTTCAAGCATACTAGGATAAGCATATTGCATACTTCATCATTGTCACATAGGGTATAAAATCATTTCATCCACTCACCAAGACATCTACATGACATCACCATGAAATCATTAAAAACTCTCTAAAAATCACTTCATATTCAAAATCAATGTGGGCTCATCTTGAAAAAAAACATCAAGGATTAAAAGGTTCCCTAGGAAACTTTGAATACATTTGTTTTAAAAAATACCAGACTTTACATGGTAATCAAGGTTTAAAATTTATTTTTTAGTTATATTAGGACTATGTCATTGGGATAATAGATCCTTTGCCTTTTCTTCATAAGTTCACTTATTTTCCCTCCCCAAATAGACAAGTTTTCTCTATATATGGAACTTCAAATTTGGAGACTTTTCTCAACTGCTTTAAATATATATGTATAGTTTATCTAATCACTATTATGTATTTTTTATTATGTTTATTGATATGTCATTGCATAAGTTTGAAACCCATAAGAGATGAAAGGAATATTTTTTTCAAGAAATTAAGAATATAGAGGAGTATCGTAATAAAATTATAATCTCTAAAATACAAGGTAATTTTCAAATACTGAGAAATTGCATCATAAATCTAAAATTAGCTATTAAACAGACTGAGAAAATGGTCAAAGCATCACAAATAATAGAGGTACCCTTGAAAATAATTGATCTATATGACAATCTATTTCCTTATCTCTATTCCACGGCCCCTACATATTGGAAGAGTCAAAACTAAAAAGAAACCTTCCAATTCTTCAACTTGAGAATTATGATTTCAAATTTGCTTCAATTTTTAAAAAATATTAAGGCTGTCTACAATGGATGAACTAGCAATCAATAAAATTGACAAGTACTTGAAATTTTATTTGTTTAAAAGCAAATATGCTAACTGATGACATATGAACTTATAGGGCAATATTCCCCTGACCAAAGAACAAATCATAGATAAGAGTGATTATTTGAATAACAAGAGAAAACTCGGTAGTATAATGGAAGAGTTAAAAAAAATAAAACCACTAGGAAAACATTTTTCTCTTGATGAATAAATTGCCTTCAATTAGAAGATTGGAAATCTTGAACTCTTCAAAGAGAGATGGACATCTATATCAGACTCTATAGATATATTAACAAAGGGCATTGAAAATACCAAAATCAAGGTACAAAAAGCTAATGAAGTTGTTTATCAGTAAATCTAATAGTCTTAAACACCTTTAATCATTATTTAAACTTTCATTAGATAATAATATATGTGTCAAGAAGTGCATAAATCATTACTAATGAACAATTGTAAATAGGGTTCCAAAAACCTCAAATCTAGGCCTAATGCAAGTTCTAGACTTATAGAATTTACAAGGAACATATCATTAAACACCCCATCATATGATTTCTCAAAATTTTCTCATTCCTTTTAAATTTGTTCAACTCACAAAACAAACTTTTATCTTTGATCAAGTTTAATTCTTCCTTAAAAGCTAAATTAGGGATCCTTTATAACATATATAGGTATGTTTCACATATTTAGTTCTATATTCCATATTAAATATTTATTTAACAAATAATATAACTTCTTTAAAAATCATTATTCAACACCTAGATCTTTCAATACCATACTTGTACACCCATTATGAAGCAATGCAAATTATAAGCATAAAATAAAGTCTGCAGGCCTATTTGTAGACCTGTAGACCTAGAGTTTCCATTTATTTCATTTTACATTAATAAAAATGCATTAAGACCTTCTTTAAAATATTTTTAACATCTAATTACACATTTCCACAAGCTTTTATGAATTTTTATTGGATATTTTTTTAGAAGATGAAATTTTGTCTATGTAGCCAACTATATTTTCACTTTATTTACCTTGATACTTAACCAATAGATATCAAACTAGTTGAATTAGATTAATTATTCCAAGGCTCACCTACTACCAAGTTTTTATAATTTTCCATTGGTTATTTCTCAAGATATAGTTATTTTTCCATGTGTTCCCTAGTTCTGGTTTTACATAGGCCAAGATTACATTAATTTGAATATTTTGAGTTTTTGAGATTATCAATGTTTATATATGGTTGTAAAAATATCTATCAAACTTATTATAACTTACACAAGAACCATGGTCCCTTGGAAATTCTAAAAAATCTAAACACCAAATTATTTTCCTCTTAATTACTTTATTTTTTAATTTTTTGTTAAATAATGAAGCATATATCAACTATTCATGGGACTTTGAGTCTTACCATTAGTTCTTGAAGATTATATAAGACTTATTATATATTACCCTAATCTAACCATGCTCCTTCAAGATTCTACTTAGATGAACTATCTTTTTGTTTTCCTGAATTATAACACTATAGACTATATATTTGGCTTGATAAAAAAAAACATGTTACATTAGATTATTCATATAACTTATTTGAATGGTGAAAGCTTGTTCTCTCATAAATACACATTTAATTGAGACCTATATTTCACAAATTATCTTACAAACATGATCAACCATCTATGTTTCAAGACCATATGACTTGATATGATACATAAACATAAGAATACACTGAGAATCTCATAAGAGCAGTACTTATAAATATGGATTGGTACTCAAAAAGACTTCATCTATTATATATTCTTTAAATTCAATTTATTTCTTACATATAACACACCTCCTTATGTACAAAAACATTTTAAAGTCATAGATCCTAGTAGCATGTCAAGAATCCTTCTTGAATGTTACAAAATAGCCCTTTAGGCCTACAATTTATAATTTCTTTGGCTCCTAGATTGGTGTTTTGAGCCTTATATAACATTGTTATATTTACTTTGGATATGAAACAAGCCCAAAATTTCCTTTTTAACTCTTTCAAAATTAGCCAAATTGGCTTCCTCCAACATTGCATTTGATCAAAAGGTGGGATTTTTTTACTGAGTTTAGTTTTTTATGTAAAAAATAATTTCTTAAACATCAGGTTTCCACATTGGTTAATTTGAAAATTCTAGTAATAATATAAAAACAATGACAAATATATTTGGTTTTACTTTCAAACATAAGAGTTTATCCAAACTAAAACTGATTGATTATTATTTATCCATCCATTAATCATCTCAGTCACCCTCAGCCCCACCCTAGCTTTCATGTTCTCCCTTTCACTAATCTTTCGCTCTTAGTGATCAAATCAATAAGAAAAACATTTGATAGTTTAATTGATTCAACTATTGGAATCATCTAAAGCATTGGAATGCTAAAATGTTTCATGTTTTAGAGTAACTAAAATAAAAACCATTAAATCAAGCATTAGAAAACATAATGTAACTAGAGTGAATAATAGGTCAATCGAAACCCTAAATTTCATGTAGCATATAATGTGAAAGGCTTACCAACTAATAAAATAAGCAATTATATTTTATGGCAACTTTACTCAATGTCATTAGAATAAGAAATTGCATATTATTGTTAAGAAAACATGGTGCAATTCCCTCCTCAAAACTGGTAAAAAATTTAACTCACATTAAGATTCAAGGGTAATCTTAACATGGGAAGTCTGATGAAACATGAGCTTTGATAACTGATGCCCTTAATATAGGTACCCAATGTAATAATTGTGGAACCTAAATGCTTAAAATTGATCTATATAAAGTACTTAAAACTAGATTATGGTGGTTACTATGGAAACCAAATACAAAAAATCTAGCAGCCCTAATATCTAAGAATGAAGCCTCTCACAGTTGTCATTAGAAAATAATCTCCCTAGTTAGAAACATAAATTCTCTTAAGGCATTAAGAAACATCAATTATAGCCTTTTAAATCCAAAAATAAACTAGATAATAAGTTTTTAAGCTAAGGTAACAATAGAATTTCAATGCACACTTGGCTTCTTGATTATTAAGCATAATTTGATGGGAAACTGGGAGGTGTATTAGTATAAAATTAAGGCTATCATGAAGATCAATGCATGAAATGATTCTAATAAAAAGACATGCACTTGGTACCATTATATTATGTGGTAAAATTATCACTTAAATACTTCTATGGATAAGGTGATCACAACTAAAGCTGATTAACTACCTAATTACTTCTAGGTAAGTGAAAGAGGTACATGGGGAATGTCAAATTTTACTTCTAAGGAATGGAGAAAAATAATTTATGAGGCCATGATGTTTATTCAATTCCAAAGCCATTATAATTTCTATCTCAATCATTAGCCCCTATGCTAATAACATTGCTAAACCTATATTATTATAGAATACAAAATAGTGACTATTATGTGGTTTTGGTAATCTATTTTCCTAGTTAATAAAGGTGGGGGAGTCTCAAATCTGATCATGCATGTCTCACATCAATGGTAAGATTTATTATTATTTAACAAATTGTCCCCAAAACTATTGAAACAATAGGAAAAACCCACTTTAACATTGGTAACTAGGTGATCCCAAGCCCAACGACATACATATTTAATGGCATGTATAAGACTTGCCCTCCTAGCAATACCCAACTCACCCACCAAATAGAAATTTATAAGTATTAAACTCCATGAAGAAGATGAATATTTTCAAATTTTGGTGATTTACTCTTATAAACCCCTTAATCAAAGGTCAAAATTAGTAAACACGTAGATTTATGATGTAAGAAGTGAGGTAATGGTCAAGAATATATTTTATAAATAGAATCCTCCTCACCCACACATGAGCATATTTGTATTATATGATTATTGAGTGCACTTATCTAGAGTCTAGAATCATTTCTATTTAAGCTTTATAACATTACAAAGAGTAATTATTTGAACATTATACTATAGTACTAACATTGAAGATATTTTAAGGCGAGAATTTTTTACTTCTTATTTAAGGTTTTGAAATGTTCAATGAAACTCCAATTTAGTGTTAGAGGTATAATCCTTAAGAGTGGGGGGGGGGGTGAATTAGTGAGCCCAAATATTTCAATTACAATTACAATCCTTTCAAACTAGTTAAAAAATTATCATAAATCAACTTGATCGAGCAACATTAATAAGAAAGCTCATTCATTCAATGCATACACAAGATCAAACACATAAGATATAGTTCCTATGGGAAACCCTTATGGGGAATAAAACCTAATCTCAATCTTGAAACATAAATGGACTACTGTCTTATAATAAATTACAAACAAAAAATTGGTTAACTCTTTTAGACAAGCAAACCTTGATCATATCTTCTTGACCAAAGGTCTTTAGTGAAACACTTGTTGTACAAGGAAAAACTGTCACTAAGGAAGATCAACTCCTTTAGACCCTCCATTGATCACCTATACCTTAAAACTGATGTCTTCAACACTTGATGATGGATCTTTGTTTATCTAACCCCTACATTAACTCTTTCTATATCAAATAGGCCTCTCACATAGGCAGGTCACAATCTCTTTCCTTCTTTACTCAAACTATCCTCATATGCACACTCATACCTCTTCATATATCCTTAAACTATAAGAACACCTTTTGGACATCATAAATATGACCTACAGGTCATACACATAGTCCTCAATTTGCTCTACTCATTAACTCTTCAACTGGGCACTCTACCTCTCCTCATACATAATTAAACTTGAAAAATCATTATTATGACATCAAAAATATGACCTATAGGTCATACACACCATCATCAACCTAATCTACCCTTAAACCCATTCATTGAGCACACAACTGATGGGTGTCATCATCCTCTTCATTTAATCAACTTTCTGTTGATGTCATATTTAACTAGGGCTGTATCTAAAGCTATATGCAACAAGAGGAATAGTAGCAATTTAGTAATTGGATGGGGGTATTTGTATATTTATTTTGTTGTTTTGGGGAATTTTAATGTCTTGAGGATTTCTTGATTAAAACCTTATTGGAATCAAACTCTGTAAATTTATTGGAAATAAACACACTCTGTAGAAATGAAATTGATTGCTGAAAAAAACACACGTTGTAAAAATGAAATTGATTGCTGGAAATAAACACATGTTGCAGAAATGAAATTGATTGCTGGAAACAAACACATGTTGCAGAAATGAAAAGTTTAATCTAAAAATTCCTGTAGGAACAAGTTTATAACAAATATTAACTGTAAAGAGTTGGAAGTATTTATAAATTTAATAGAATTACCTATTTACTTTTGCGAATAGAAATATAAATACCAAAAAAATAAAGATCCTGGTTCTTTAGAGGAGTGGGCCCTTGCTCCGCTTGGAACAAGATTTGAACAATTTAATTTGCTTTTAAAATAGAAATGGCTATTTCATTGATAAAATGTTATGTATTACAAAATGTACCAATATGTCCTTATCTCTCTATTCTTCAATGATTTTCTACTTTTTTTTTCCTTTTTTTATTCTATATTCTTAGTTCTGTATATATATATGCTTTGATGGCTGTAACTACTTCATAGATATGATGGAATTGAATCGCACACTGATTAGATGTTGAATGAAGATGTGGCTGGATGTCTAGCTATGTGATACATGTCTTGATTTTGCAAATTTGGAAAATTGGGAATTTGTTCCTAATTTAATTGGATCATTGATCTGATAGACCACCAACTGTTTGGAATAGATCCTCATCAGTTCCATATCTAGCCACAAAAGTTCCAGACCTTATCTATAAGAGTACCAGATCTAAATATAGATTTCTGGAGCTAAGCCCAAAAATGTGATGACTTGAAATAGTATGGTGGAGTTTTGGAACTAACTGTGATGGTTCTAGAACATATTCTACAAGTTTTGGGACTAACTGTGATGATTCCAGAATAGATTCTACAGGGTTCGAAACTAATCTGAATTGAGTCCAATGCTTCCAAAACATGTAATCTTCTTCACATTTGTTCTTTAGCCTGACGATGACATGTTTTATTACAAAACTAGAATTTTCCAACACACTTTTAGGAATTACAAGTCTTTTAAAACGTTAGAATCACAGTCAACAAAAGATGGATAATCACATCCTAACTCAATTTAGATCAAAATAAAAGTTACAAAATGCAATCAAACTTAATAGAAAGAGAGAGTAAGATGAGGTCATTTATTATACAGTCATCAGGCATATCCTGGCCTCATCATTTCCCCCATACTTTGTTGTAAGTCCCTTTAAAAACTTCATTCTTCAAATTCAGGATTGAATATCCTGCATTCCATTTGATTGCTTAGATCAAATGGCTAAAACTGAATATCCCAATGCTTTGACTTAGAAGAACTATACCCTGCTCCTGCTTCTACTTTTCTTTTCCATTCCTCAAATTGAGTGGGATGTTGAGGTTCTCTATTTTGCTAAGGAGACATGGGGGTGAGAAGTAGAGGTGGCCTTGTCCGCATTCCTATCCATATTTTTAGGGGAATTTCATTGATTTGTGGAATTATTATGCATAAAGCTTTTGCTCTTTCTAAACTCCAGATCAAATTGGAAGGGGATATCACTTCCCTTCTTTTCAATGTTATTGGGATAAATTCCCATCTTTTAAAACATGCATCATAGATATTATCAAAATTTTCCCTTTCATAAGAGGTGAAGACATCCATGTTTTGCTGTAAAATGAAAAGATAAGGTCCCTTGAATTTATCATTAAATGCATGGGATTGGAAATATGTAGCAAAGGTGGATGGATTACCATAGTGAATTCTCATACAGAGACTGGAAGAATTAGCCTTTGACCAATGTTCTAACTCCCTTTCTTTCCATGTAATCTGATTTTGAAGAACAGAGATGAATGCGTTAAGTTGGCTTTCTCCTACATACAAATTAATCATAAAACTTGTATTTATTTCTAGCATAGAATTGCAGAGGTAAAATTCACAAAGAAGGTTTTTCTGTTTTGTATTAGCTAAGGAGTAGGTGGCCAAAAAATTAACTTCATCTTTTATTTCATGTGGAAGGCCACATGCTTTCCTTGCCAACTGCCAGCAAATGAATTTTTCTTCTAAAAATATGTTATAAATAGGAGAGGGTCTTCTGCATGCAAGCAACTTCTCACCAATCATACAAACTATTTATATTTCCACAAGACCTTTATACTTATCATTTTCCTCCTTATAAAATTTGTCTTCCCATTCCTTCCTTGCTTTCTCTTCTTCTACCAGTTTGCCTTTCAAGTCTGTATTGGATGCTTTGATTTAATTGAGTTCTCTACATGTGTCATCCCATAACTGTTTGAGTGACAAATAAGTTAATTCAATCTATGCAGAGACTGTTGATACATGGGTTTGTCTTGTACACTTTTCCTCATTCTCCATTAGTTGACTTTTAGTTTCTACTAATTCTTCATTCTTGCCTATGAACTAGTTTGTTAATTCTTCAAGTAGCATTTCTTTTTGTTCTAACTTGAGTTTGAGGAAGTTCAATTCCTCATCCTTTTCCTTGATAATAAGTTCTACTTTGGACAAAAATAGAGCATGTTTAATATGTTGGTTTTGTTCTTATTCTAAAAGTTCTTAGAGAATTAAGCATTCCTCTTCCACCATAGGGAATTTCCCTTTTCTTCTCCAAGATGCCTATTCATCTTCTACATGTGATTGTTCTGCTATCTCAGCATTTGGTTCATCTTCTTTTTCAAGTTATGCTTGGCTTGGTTCAGGAGGAGTCATGGCCATGCTGCCCAAAATATTAGCAGCTTCAGTTTCTATCATTTCTTGTTCTTCCATCTCCTTTGAACTTCTTTAGAATTCTTATGATGTTTTCTTTCTTGAGGAGCCCCACTTTCAGATATCATTTATTTTGTAGTTTTAGCAGTAGAAATTTTGTAAGAAAGCATAGGGTTTGCAAGATGAATTTTTCTTTCAGATTTTCTTCTTTTGGGTATTTCCTCTTCCCCTAATCTTTTCTTTTCCTTAGTGATGCTAGCAGTTTTTGAATGAACTAAAGAAGTAGGAGGAGTTGCTATTGTTCTTCTAGGAATACTAGGGTTTTGTCCAAATTTTCCAAGAAATTTGTCTCACATTTCTTCCCCATTTTTCTTGGAAAGGAAATGGTGTTGGCATACCAAATTCACTAACCCATGATGTTTGATTGTTCCTACACCCCAACAATACCTCTGGGCCATGGTATGGATTGAGTCAAAAAGAAACCCTGGAAGGTTTACTCTATATTCTGGTTTTTTGGCTCCATACCTAAGGTTTTTAAGGATTTTTAGAACTTCTTTTCCTACTATCCCAAACTATCCATCACAGGTTAAATATTTGACTACCCAAAATGCTACTCTGTCAAAGGTTCTAGGCAGGCTAGCCTTTTTGAATCCCTTAATGATTTGCTTTGTATTATAAATATATTGGGGTTCAGCTTGCCCCTCTTTCAATAGGGTTTTAGCTAGGTCTTTTAATGTCCCTTTGATAGGGTTTGGGACATGCATTATCAGTATTTCAGACATCTCACTTATGATATTCATAGAAAAAGGAATGAAAACCTTCCTAATTTTTGTTCTTTTTTGTTTTAGATTTATAATAAATTCTCTTACCAGTTCATCATTGTATTTGGGAAATTTCTTTAGAAATTCCAGCCATCCTGCCTGTTGAAAGATATTTGCTACTTCTTCGTCTGCAAGGAGTTGGGTATCATTGTCTGGTTATGACTTCTTTTTGATTCCCATGATTCATTCTTATTTGAATCTTTCACAGGTTAGCTAAAAATTGATTCTCGTCTCAGTGGAACTGATGATTTTGACTACAAAACTAGCAGATTTGGTTACTGATTGGGTGAATTTGGTTATGAAATTACTATACTCAGCTGTGGAACTTATCAATTTTAGCTACAAAACTACTATACTTAGCTACAGAACTTATCAATTTTAGCTATGAAATTAGTGGATTCAGTTACTTCAATCATAAGAATGATTCTTTATGGTTATCTGCCAACTCATTCCATCATCAATATCCTTCTCATGATTTTGCACATTTAACCATGATGTACAATAAATGACTTATCATACTATTCTTTTTAAATCAAGTCTAATCACACATGCAAACTTTCATTAAAACTTTAACAAGTTAAAAACATAATTACCGTCCTTGATGATGTAATCCCTCCATCATGATGACTTATCATTCCTGAAAAATGGTTAGAAAATAGTTAGAATTAAAAAAAAAGAGTTTTTATTTGAATTAGGTATTTGTTTGAGAAAATCAACTACCATCACTAGTTTTCAATTGATCTTTTTTTAAGGAAAAGAGAATGTCATTTACTACTTTTCATCCTCTTCCCTTTATTCTGGATCTTTTCATCTGATTATTTGATCATTTTGGAAGAACTAGGTTCTTCCATATGATCAAATTCTTTGTTTGCTTCAATCTGCTTCAAGAATTCATCCTTAGTAGGAGGCTTCCTATAAAGTTTCAGCATGTGTCTATTGACCAAGAGTATTCTTCTACTGCCATAAATGGGAATTAACTAGATAGAACCATTGTCAAATATCTTTTTGATCTGGTAAGGTCCCAACCATTTGGTTCTTAATTTACCTTTGAATTATTGGTACTTAGAATCAAATAGTAATGCCCAGTCTCCTACTTTTAATTGTCTTTCCTTGATATGTGAATCATGCCATTACTTCCTTTGACCTTGGATTATCTCTGTCTGGTGAAGTGCTTCCATTCTAAATTCATCCAATTCATTGAGTTGAAGGATTCAATCCTTTTGAGGTACATCCAATTCAATTCCCACCTTAGCTACTATCCTCAATGTCTATAGTTCAAACTCAATAGGCAACAAGGGCTTTTTCCCATAGACTAACTCATATGGTGAAAACCCTTTTGTGGTTTTCCAAGTTGTATTGTAAGCCCATATAAATTCAGGTAGTCTTTTTACCCAATCTCTTCTTTCAACTTCAACTATTTTAGTGAGGATGTTTTCTAATTCTCTATTTGTTGCTTCAACTTGTCCATTTCCTTGCGGGTGACAGGGAGATGACTTCCTATGGTTGATCTGATAATACATTGTGAAGTCCTGGATCATGTTGGACATAAATTGTGCTCCTTGGTCTGAAACTAAGCTTCTTGGTGCTCCAAAATTTACCATAATTTTGTGCCAAAGGAAATTAGCAACTACTTCTTCAGTGACATTTGTTAAATCCTGCACTTCTACCCATTTTGTTACATAATTAGTACACACAAGAATGTGCTCTTTTCCTTATGAAGGAGGATTGAAAGGTCCAACAAAATCCAATCCCCATCTCTCAAATCTTTCAATCACTACTTGTGGTTGTAGAGGCATTTCAATAGTAATGGTTGGTTGTCCCATCCTTTGATAAGGATCACACCTCCTGATATATTTCTTCACATCTTTATACAGAGATGGCCAATAGTAACTAGTGCCAAGTATCTCATGAGCTATTTTTTTCATTGAATAGTGTCCTCCACTTGCTTCATCATGACATCCCTGGAGGATGTCAAAAAATTTATCTTCTCTTACATACCTGCATAAAACCAAATCAAGACCACATTTAAATAGCATTCCATTTAGCCACTTGAACTATACACTGGTTTTGATTAATTTTTTTATTTATTTTTTAGTGAAAAGAGGAAACTTCCCTATTGCAAGATAATTTTCCATGTCAGTAAACCATGGTGTGTTAGCTAAAATAATAAATAATTGTTCATCTGAAAAGTTATCCTTGACTAGATCCTACTCCCCTGTAGTGGTCAATCTTGACAAGAAATTAGCTACCACATTAGATTTGTCAGGATTGTCCATAATGGTAATATCAAATTCTTGTAGAAGTAATAACCATCTAATTATTCTACCTCCAACCACTGGTTTCTTCATTAAATATTTAATTGCTGAGTGATTTGTATGTACAAATATTATATACCCTGTAATGTAATGTCTAAATTTATTGATTGCATAGATCATAGCCAGAAATTTATTTTCAATGGTAGTGTAATTTCTTTCAGTGGGAGTAAGATTATTACTAAGATATTAAATAGCATACATTCTTCCTTCTTCATCTTTCTATCCCAAAACTGCACCAATTGAGGTATTTGAGGCATCAGTTTGGATGTGAAAGAGTTTCTCCCAATTAGGTCCTTACAATATTAGGGTAGTTACTAATTTCTCTTTAATTTATTCAAAATCATGTTGACACTGTTCATCCCAAAGAAATTCACAGTCCTTGGTAAGCAATTTAAACATGGGGGCAGCAATTTTACTAAAATCCTTGATAAACTGCCTATAGTAATTGGCATGTCCTAAGAATGATTTGATATCTATGGGAGTTTGAGGAATATGCAAATCTGAAATAATATTGATTTTGTTTTGGTCAACCTGAATTCCTCTTTTTGAAATATGGTACCCTAATACGATCCCTTCATCAACCATCAGTAAACATTTCTCACTACTAAGAGATAAGTGATGTTGTTCACATCCTGTTAATACTCTATCCAAAATTTTTAAGGCATCATCAAATGTATCTCCATACATAGTAAAATCATCCATGTATACCTCCACATAGTCATTTGTTAGGTCTACAAAAATTGCTAATATAACTCTTTGAAAGGTTGGTGGAGCATTACATAGTCCAAATGGCAATAACCTATAAGCAAAGGTACCCCATGGACAAGTAAATGTAGTTTTGTCTTGATCCTCAGCAGCAATTTTGATTTAATTGTATCCACTAAATCCATCTAAGAAGGAAAAGTATTATTTACTTGAAAGATTGTCTAAGACTTCATCTATGAATGGTAAGGGAAAATAATCTCTTTGGGTGGATTTGTTTAGTTCCCTATAGTCAACATAAATTCTCCATTTTCTATTTTTTTAGGGAGAATTACAAGAGGAGACACCCATTGACTATTTGAGTTAGGGTAGATAAAACCTACTTTTAATAGTTTTTCAATTTCTTGTTTGACTATATTCCTTAACGCTAGATTAATCCTTCTTTAAGGTTACCTAACTGGTCTAATATTTTTAGTATGAATGTGATGGGTACAGATACTTGGATGAATTCCCTTCATATCTCTATAGTCCCAAGAAAAATCTTTAGTATAATCCTTTAGAACATCAAATAGTTTGGCTTCTTCATCATTCTTTAACCAACTATTAATATTCAAAAAATTTCTTGGTTGAATCTCAATATGTTTGGTTCTAGGATATGATGAATTGATTTGTTGAAGAGGTTTCATTAAGGTATTTAGTGGACATGCATGTAGTAACAACATATTATATGTAGCAACATCTCTAAGAGTTCCTTGAGATAGACTGCTAGACAAAGGACAACATGAAGAGTTCTAATACTTATCTTGTTGTAGATCAAACTCCTTGTTACTGCTATTTTCCAAAAATTCTTCACCATCTCCTGATATCTATAAAGCTGATGCTACAGATCTTTCCTCTCCCCAAGATAAATCACGTTCCTCTAGAGTGAAGTTATCTTCACTTGTAAAAAATTGGTGTGGTTTAAGAACTAATTGTGAAGGTTCCAAAATTAAATGTGATGGTTCTGGAATTAATTGTGAAGGTTCCAGAACTAACTGTGATGGTTTCAGAATTAACTATGATGGTTATGAAACTAATCTTGACTGCTTAAATGATGATTGATGTTTATTTAATGAAGGATTAACCATATCAGCTATTTCTTGTACATGATCCTGCAATGTTATCATAGCCAAAGAAGATAAATTTTACTCATTAATATTAGGATTATCAACCCATAATTTCACTTGATTATCAATAAAAGGTTGTGCAGATGGATATATTGAAATTTTCTTAGAATTATTACCATTTGAAATAGTCATATCACTTAACCTGCAATCAGTTAAGGTAGCAACTGTAGCTAACCATGGTCTCCCCAAAATAATTGGATAACCAAGTGTTTTACCTTTTGGATGAAATATAAGGAAGTCAACTAGATATTCATATGATTCCACCATTACTGCCACATCTTCAATAACTCCTTCTGGTTTTGCTATAGACTTATCTACCATCTACAATATGGTATTAGTGGGTTGTATTCCTATTAATTGTAATGTTTTCAAAGTGTCCACTATCATTACATTGATAACTGTGCCCAAATCAACCAAAACATTATGTATTTCCTTATTCCCTTTAGAAATAGAAATAGCAGGGCTTCCAAGATCTCCATATTTTGGTAGTAGGAGTTTTCCTGCTAATAAATCAACAAGTTTCCCATCTACTTTAATAGTCTTAGGGTACTGCTTCTTTCTTCCAGGTTTTTTAAAACATAACAGTTTGATTAACTTGTTTAACTCTAGAATATCCTTAATTACTTGTAACAATGGTATTTCAATATTCAATCTTCTTAGTTCCTACACCAATTTAGATTCCTTAAGTTCTATGGTTTATTTAAGTCTTTCTGGGAATGGAATCTCAACAGAACTGCTTTTTGGTTCCTTATCTTTTTCTTTGTCATCTTCCTTAGGTGTAACTATGCTAGGGGTTCTAGCTTCTTCTGTCATCTTTGTGATTATAATAGGTGGACTGCTAATGATTTTTATAGATTTGGTTTGAATATTTTTACAATCCATTGTATTTAAATCAACTGATTTTTTTAGTTTTGTTTCGTATATTGGAATTGTTTGTTTGTTTCTTGGGTTTGCTATTGGTTGTGCTAGAATTTGTGTTTGGACTATGTTTTCAACTTGTGTAATTTGTGTTGGAGGTCTCGTTATGGCTTGTTGGTTCTAATTTGGATATGTTTTTCCTTGCACATAATTGTTAGTGCTCCATCTATGTTGTGGCCAAGCATAAGGATTTCCTTGTCTAGCCCAAGGTTGTTGATGTCCTTGAGTATACCAAGATTGACTTGCCCAATCCTGAGGATGCCATGTGGGTTGAGGGACCCAATGTGGTTGTCCCCAACTTTATGGTACTATTTGAACTACCCATGGCATCATCCAGGGATTAAGAGCTAGTCTTGGCATAAACTGTCCTTGGTTAGGTTGTCTCTGAACAAAATTTAATTCTTCTATAGTGGATGATGTATTAGTTTGTTTGAATTAATTTTTTATGAGTGGAAGAAGAGAACAAGAATGAGTATCATGTTCTTTAGATTCACAGACAAGACGTACTTCTATTTTATCCAAAGGACATTCCCTTATTGCATGCTTCTTCCAACATCTAGGACAATACATGGCTAATGGTTCAAGTTGGGCATTTGATTTAGCTTAAAATCCATCCATGGTGGAGGTTAATTGAACTAATATGTCAGTTTTAAAGTTTTCCAGTTCATCCATCAATTTGTTCATATCTAGATTCAAATTTTTAACCGTTTTCCCTTTTTGAGGTCCACCCCTTGTTCTTGAATGGTTTCTACAAATTCTTATGATTTCATACATTCTTAATTGAGCAATGTTTCCTCCACCAATTAAATCAAGGGTTTGTCTGGATTCATCATCTAGACCTTTGAGAAAAATGGTTTTATTTAAATATTCTTGAAGTAAAAATCCACATATTTTACTTACAAAGAGGAATCTGTCAAAATAATCTTCCATATTCTCATCTTCTTCCTATTTGATTTTGAAAAATTCTTCCTTTCAATTTCTTCCTCTACAATAATCTTGATATTTGTCTAGAAAGATAGTTTCCATTTGTTCCCAATTGGTAATAGAATTAGGTGTTAATCCCATAAACCACCTCATTACTGCATCCTTCAGAGTAGATGGAAACAACTTGAGTTTTTGATTATCTATCTTGTAATCATAGGTCTGACATAGTACTTTAAATTCAAACAGAAATTGGTCAGGATCCTTAGATGACATTCCTCTAAATGTGGTCAAATGTGTAGGTGAAATGTTTTTATAGTGGTTTCATCATCCTTGATCTAAATGGGATAGGTAAATATTCTCTCAAGTTTTCTTACAGCTTCTCATGCCATCTCTCTAGTATTTTGTAGTCCCTTCTCCCAATCAATGTGGTATGTGGTCTATTTTGGGGATGGTGAAAAGTCAGGAGTAGAAGGTTGACTAATCAATTGAGAATCAAAACTTTCCCTTAAATGATCTTGAGAAACAATCCTCCTCCCTAAGGTTCTACTTGGTTCTGGTGACTGATCCAAAAATTCCAAAAATGGCAATTTTGCTTCTTGTTTTGTAGGAGATAATGGTGCCTCCAATTCTTGCTCAACGTCTTTTCTTAAACTAGAAGATGATGGAATTTTTTATTCAGATATTTTGGGGAGAATTCTACCCTTGGAATCTCATGGTCTACTTATAAATTAGGGAAAATTTCTTTAATTACTAAATGAATGATTGTTGCTCTTGTTGACACCTAATTAGAAAATTCCAACTAGTGATCCCTGGCAATGGCACCAAAAATGATGGGTGTCATCATCCCCTTCATTTAATCAACTTTATGTTGATGTCATATTTAACCAAGGCTACGTTTAAAGCTATATGAAATAAGAGGAATCCTTGAAATTTAGTAATTGGATGGGGGTATTTGTATATATTTTTTTGTTGTTTTGGGGGATTTTAATCTCTTGAGGATTTCTTCATTAAAACCTTATTGGAATCAAACTATTCAAATCTATTGGAAATAAACACACTCTACAAAAATGAAATTGATTGCTAGAAATAAACACATGTTGCATAAATGAAATTGATTGCTAGAAACAAACACACGTTGCAAAAATGAAATTGATTACTGGAAACAAACACACATTGTAGAAATAAAATTGATTGCTAGAAACAAACACATATTGCAAAAATGAAAAGTTTAATCCAAAAATGCCTATAGGAACAAGTTTACAACAAATATTAACTGTAAGGAGTTGGAAGTATTTATAAATTTAATAGAATTACCTATTTACTTTTGTGAATATAAATATTAATACCGACAAAATAAAGATCATGTTTCTTCAGAGGAGTTGGCCCTTGCTCTACCTGGAATAGGATTTGAACAATTTAATTTGCTTTCAAAATAGAAATGGCTATTTCATTGATAAAATGTTCTGTATCACAAAATATGCCAATCTATCCTTATCTCTCTATTCTTCAGTGATTTTCTAATTTTTTTCTCTTTTTTTATTCTATATTCTCAGGTCTGTATATATAGATGCTTTGATGGTTGTAACTACTTCATAGATATGATGAAATTGAATCACACCCAGATTAGATGTTGAATGAAGATGTGGCTAGATGTCTAGATGTGTGATACATGTCTTGATTCTACAAATTTGGAATATTAGGAATCTATTCCTAATTTAATGGGATCATTGATCTAACAGATCACCAACCATTTGGAATAGATCCTCATCAGTTCCATATCTAGCTGTAAAAGTTCCAGAGCTTATCTATAAGAGTACCGGATCTAAATATAGAGTTATAGAGCTAAGACTAAAAATATGATGACTTAAAATAGTATGGTGGAGTGCTGGAACTAATTATGATGGTTTTGGAACATATTATAGGTTTTAGAACTAACTGTGATGATTTTAGAATAGATTCTGTAGGGTCTGAAACTAATCTGAATTGAGTCCAATGCTTCCAAAACATGCAATCTTCTTCACATTTTTTCTTTAGCCTGATGATGACATGTTTTATTGCAAAACTAGAATTTTCTAACACACTTCTTAGGAATTATAGGTCTTTTAAAACATTAGAATCACAGTCAACAAAAGATGGATAATCACATCCTAACTCGTTTTAGATCAAAATAAAAGTTACAAAATTCAATCAAACTTAATAGAAAGAGAGAGTAAGATGAGGTCATTTATTATATAGTTATTAGGCATATCCTGGCCTCATCATTTCCCCCATACTTAGAATCACAAGATATGCTCGATAACGTGTGATTCTAACATTAGGAGAGGCTTGTGCAAGTGACAAACCATCTTTTTAGGGTTGATAAAACCACCATCAAGTTTTAAAGGGGTTTTGAAACTTAGGAAACTCAAAAGATAAATTTTAGGAGTCTCAAAAACCTCCATTAAAAAAAATTCAAGGCCATTTTAAAAACTTAGTTACATAAATTTATGACTTTGTAAATATGAAGTTTTTACTCTTCACTCAAGCCTCTTAAAAATATAGAAAAACCTTGAAAAATATCTATGAAAATATATACACAAAACTAACCAAACACAAAACTTATAACTAAAATTACAAAAGCATGTGATATGACCATGGTATCATAACTAGATTTCCATGATTTTATTGTTTTAATGGTCTGATTTAAGAAATTTTGGTTTTGAATTTGATAGCTAATTTACTATTTAGGGGTTTGTAGAATCTATACATGTTCTTGGTCAATATAATAATTTTTTGGTGAACCAAAAGGTCAATAAATAAAATTTAAATAATCATTTGAAGTGTCTGTTTATGTTTTGAGATATTTATAAGTGGGTCACTTTTTAGCCAAATGGTGAACCAATAGTTTTTGAATCTCATGATATACTTATTATCAAATTGTAGCTTTATTTTATTTAATATACTCATTCTTTGGCTTGATACAGTTGAATAATTTCTTGGATACAATCTAAGACTTCTTCTTGTAACCCGTTTCTTTGGGTTAATATGTCAATTATAAATTTTCAAATGAATTTTCCCTAGAGAATTAGGTGGTACATGGAAAAAAAAAGCTTATGTATGTTTATAATTTTATTTCTTTTCCTGTAGGGAGCACATATGTGCTTGATCAAATAATATCCAATCATACAATTGGAATAGAAGGACATATGCATAAATAAATGGAGGTGGAGTTAGACTTAGATTTTTTAATCAACAGGAGTAAATCCAAACTCAACAACTCTTCACTAAGCGTCCTACCTGCTTATGCCAAGACTACATAAATTTCATTAAGGCATTTTGTAAAATGGTTCATGTGATTTTCTTATCACAGGAATGTGTATCATTCTTGAAAATATCACTAGTCTACATTGGTCTACATTGCTATGTGGCATGAATAAGAATGCAATAAACTATTCTAGGTGAAAATTCATTGAGTCATTTTGTCAAATATTTCATTTGAAAGATAGACTTTGGTGAATGTAAGTATGGAAAATGGTGATCTAAAGGATCATCTATATGATTTGTCTTTTTCTAAAATAGAGTGGGAAATGTGCACTCGTGTTTACATTTACAATGAGATGTATATGCATTAAGTTTTTGTTTCTCTCATATCATATGTAGAACTGAAGTTAGAAATGGCAGAGGTAGAAAAAAATAGGGGTTGTTATATTGAGTCTAGTGCTTCTTCCATTGACTATAATTATATAGAGATTCAAATATAGACTTCTGATTCACACACATCTAAAGAGAATATATTGAACCAACATAAACTAATTGCTTTCAAACAAATTGATAATATAAACCTCAAAAAATTATTATTGTACATCATGTTCACCAAAATAAATTATTGTATTATAGTTTGCATTCAGATAATATGAAAGGTTTCCAAAATAAATTTTACTCACCTAGTTGGCTCAAGGAAGGAATGCTCGGTCCATGAGGATTGATACCTCCACTAGCAATTTGTTTGGTCAAAATTTAGTCTATTACACACTGCCTCCAATTTTTATTACACCTGGAATTCATATAAGCAAGAAATAACCCAAAATTAAACTATAAAATTCATTATTATTGCACAAGGAGAAATGGTTACACACTTTTAATGCATATAACATGGCTGTATTCCACTTCCACTTCTATTTACCTATTAAAAAATAGTTTTGCACTTTCAATGCACATAACATGGCTATCTTCCACTTCCAATTCTATTTGCCTATTACAAATTGTTGGTGATAAGCAGCGAATGCCATTTATAACTACGGATCCACAGGTGAAATAGATCTAGATAGTTCTAAACTAGGGCTAAGTTTGGTGAAAATCATGCAAAAATTATTGAACATTATGGTAATTTGGTGACCCTATCCCAAAATTCTTGATTGCTTATTGGCTATTAGCATTAATATTCCTACATATAAACCTTGTATTAGGTGAAACCCTAGAAAAACTCTTATTTTAATAATTCACCTATCCAAAAATAAAATTATTAAAAATTCACTAATTGGATATAATTCACCCCTAAAAATACCATAGACATCATCTCAAACCTACTAACCATTTGGATTACCTCATCAAATGAGGTAAAATGATAACTATCTTTTTTTGATGCTTGGTTCATATTTTTGAAGTTGAAACATAACATGATTTATCCATTATGTTTCCTGAATGGTACTAGATTATCCACCCAAATAGAATGAATGATTAAGAATATTATCTTAACTTCCAATAGATTTTAATCTGGTATTTGAAGGTGGGGCTCCAAAATTGGATTTACTAGTCTCTATCATTTATTGAAGGGCTTGTGTTCTAGCTTCAATGGGATAGTATGCGTAATGACCATAAGGTTGAAAACCCTTGGATATTTGTATGTCCAAGATATCACATATTTGTATCATGTCAATAAACCTTTCAACTTTTATTTCTCACTTTCATTAAAACTTAGGCCAATGTTTACACCCTATAAATGTTGTTTTGTTCTCAGGTTTTTCTTGACAACATTAAACTCAATGGCTCTAGGCCACTTCTAATTTTTGGCTTATGGATTTATGTCAAAATTTAACTCTATTGAGACCACCTCCATAGGAATATGTTTTTATTTTAGCTATAGGATACCATATTCTCCCAAGTCTTCTATATTCATATCTTCAACATTCTTTTCATCTATTATCTAGGATTTAGAGATATGGAACTATTCATAAATTGTATGATCTAATGTTCAACATCAAATACTTAGAAGTTCCCCATGTTTTATAGGAAAAATGGGAAAGGAACTAGATCCATAAAGAACATTTGTATCTTAGATTCTTGGAGTGGTGCTAACTGGGCAACTGAATCTACAAATCAATTTTTTGTTTGATTTTATTGTCTATGAATAACTTTGATGTTAAATTCTTCAAAGGACTTGATCAAATCTAGAGCTCTATATTTGTATTTTTTCAAGTGAGTTTATATTGGTATTCATTTTTTATCTAGTTGACAACTAGTTATGAATCACTAAATATCAATAAATTTTAGACACTATATTTTAGTACGAATCATAGACCAAAGATTAGATATTCATACTCAACTAAAGTATTGGTGAAAGGGAATTATAATATTTATAATACCATATATTTCTTCTCATTCAGGTGAATAAAAGATGTAGAAACACATGAGCCTTACTTTGGTATAGCTCCACCAAAATAATGAGTCCATAATTGTGAAGGACCTTCTAATTATTTTTCATGAGGTTCTTGCTTTATGGTGAGGGTGTTCACACCTAAATGTGAGGATACAAACTCACCCTTCTCATTCTTATAATTATATTATATGATCAATTGATTTATCTTTGGTTCTTGGTATAATCTAATTTGATTGTCTACCCCTTTCAATGGTAACCACATGTGTGAGAAGTGTATTCCCATATATCCATTCAATGTTTTAGATCAATCATGACTCAAGAATAGGTTGAAAGCTTTAGGAATGTCAACAACTAGAATGTATATGTATTTTTATACACATGGCTAAGAGGCAAGTTAGATATGTAATTTTTTCAAATCTCAAACACATGGTGCATAATACGTGTCTAGTTATAAAACCACCCTTTTGGAATTATCTAGTGTCAAACCTAGTTTATCATATATAATTGTGGCCATCACATTGGCTAAGGCAACTACATCAACCAAAAAATTATTCACATTCTTTCCAAACATTTTTATAGTTAAAAAAAAAGGTAGTAACTTAGTCGCATCCTTCTAAATGACCACATTTTTATGTGTATCTTTTAATTTGTAAATGGATGCTCTCCTAGTCAAGTCCTTAAGTATAAACTCTCTCTATTTGGTGATCTAAGCTAGTTCGCAAAGACTGATATTTTCCTTGATCTTCTTCATATATTTGATGATATTGTATCTTCATTTTCTCTATGATTATGTACTATATTATTAGAATCTAGAATGCATTATATATATTGATTTAATATTTCCAAATGATTAAATGAAGATTTAATAACAAATGATCTATACCTAAGACCTCATGATCCTACAAAGATTAGCTAACAATGTTAAGATTAAACCAACATAATACAAACCTTCATTAGAAAATGCATATATATGTATTATTTGTATTGGATGTAGCATTAGTAGGTCTATTTAAATGTGAATTAATGTTTAAACACCTCCTTTCAAGCTATAAATTAGTTGAATTGATCAAGAATAGAAAAGGTGATGTACAAGAAGACTTAAGATTTTGTCAACACTTCACTGTATAACATGAGCATATAAATTTTAATAAGAAGAGGTATATTTAAATAAATCAATATCAATTAGGACCCTTCATATTTATTCCAATGTGAATGTATGCAAAATTTTCCTCAATAATTCACAAGGATCAACACAAAAATAGTTAATGTAAGCCCTTCATCTTGCTCAAGATGAAGGGTGGATGATGGATTTTATAAATATTAAAAAATGATTAATATGAGCCCTTCATATTGTTTCTAAGATGAAGGTTGGAGGATTATCCCCATAATATTTTTGTGATTCATTTTGGTCCCTTCATCTTGTTTTCAAGATGAACGGTGGATAATCATTCCAAAAAAAACATAAAGATAATTAGTGTAGACCCTTAATATTGTTTCCAAGATGAAGGGTTGAGAAATTTCCCAAAAAAAATTGCAAAATATTAATTATGGGCCCTTCATCCTCTCTATAAGATGAATGGTCAAGAAAAATCCTTCATATGAAGATGTAGGGGTTGTATGTTATACAGTTCAAAATGAATTTATATAAGATATTGATTTGATTTATTTCATACTTATAAAAATATACGGTAAGTAAAAAGAGTAGAATATTGACATGAATAGTCTATTGATTATAGTACTTTGTTTATTAAAAATTTGGGAATATTAATATCGTATGATGGATCATGAATGTATTGTGTGAATAGGTAAATTATAATTGTTGTTGGAATCATTTGAAGTTCTTGTTAGAAAATATAAATGACTCTTGGTTTAATACATAATAATATTTATACATATTGTTTGATTTTTTGTATGTAGTACATATTATGTAGATATTTAATATATACCAGTGCATGTATATATATATATATATATATATATATATATATATATATATATATATATATATATATATATATATATATATATATATATATATATATATATATATGAGGATTCGAGTACTCATATAAATATATATCATATATTTATACATTGGGATGTGATGCAGGAAACAGGCTATTTGACAGGAGATATTGTAAACATTGGGTTTACAATACATTCGTTATGTAAATATTAATACGAAGGATTTTTCTTGACCATTCATCTTATAGAGAGGATGAAGGGCCCATAATTAATATTTTGATATTTTTTTTGAAAGAAATTGATTAATAAGAGAAAAACATAATGCAATCATAGATAATATAATCGAACCATATTTTAAGTTGGATTATAATGTTGCATAGAATAATCATGTGATTAAGTGAAATATCTTAAATGAATTTTAGATAATATCATTATTACAAATCAATATAATAAAATAAGCAAGTTATATAATTTTTCTTCTTCATTTAATATTGCATAATTATATACCTAAAACTTGCATGCTTACTAATTTCTTTTACTTGGGATGTATGTGATTTCACTTTCCCTTCTAGTAGTTGTACTTACTTTCCTCACTGCCCTTGGCTAGCCCAACAAAAAAATATTAATAGGTCCTTAAGAGGAACATTTTATTTGGGTTCCAATCAACTTAAAACTTGGTTGGATTATATTTTCTATGATTGCATTATGTTCTTCTCTTATTAATCAATTTATTTCAAAAAAAATATCAAAATATTAATTATGGGCCCTTCATCCTCTGTATAAGATGAATGGTCAAGAACAATCCTGCATATTAATTAATTTAGTAATTATTGAGTTCCAAACAAAATATTCCATATGATCTCAACATTCTTTCTTGAATGAGTATCCCCTTGTGGGAGAAAGACAAGAATTAGTAATTGATATGAAATTATAATTGCATTTGCATAAAATTATAATTAGAAGAATGATTGTTTCAATTAATCAAAAAATAATTTAAGTAATATAGTGTGGGGAATTTTGATTATAAGAATGACATAGAAAACAAAAAATTAATTGTATTTATTGATCATTAAAGGGGAATTAGTGAATTGATCATAGTAGAAGAATTGACCAGAGAAAATGACTAGATTGATAATTGAATAGATATAATATGGTGAATTATCCCATGTAGAGATGTGATAATGTGATTTATAACTTGTATGTTAGATGAACGAATGATTTTAGACCAATTTGTGTGTAATTGTGGGAAGTCATCCCAGTTTTCAATATGGATGCAGAAGTTGGTAAAAGTGGAGTGTTTACATTTTCCCTTATTTTAAAATATGTTATGATATGTAGATGAAACAATGAATTTTTAAAGAATAAAAAAGTCATTAAAATGATCATAGAAGAAAACTACGAGATATTGAATCTAAAAATTTAGCTAAAAGTATTAGCAAATGGGTTCAAATATGTCCTAAAGTGGCACTTGATAAGCCCTAGATTCTCCATCAAGGAGAGAGTTAAAAATGTTGTTGGATGAGTGGACTTATGAAAAAATCATAGCATATATATTTCATAAGAGGATAAAAAATGAAATAAATAGGTGAAATTATAAAAGAAAATGGATAATAGGGCTAAAAATACACCTCTAGAGAAGAACAACAATGGATAGGGGGAATTGTTTTTGAAATAAAAGGATATAGATTCATATTTGGTGAAATTTGATTAATTTTCACCATATCAATTCAAAATTTACTTCCATTATTTCACACAAAAGTGACCTAGAGAAAAAATCTTGTAGACCACATCTAAAGGCACTTTTAGACTACATTCCGAAACATAGACAGTCATGAGGAGTAATCCCATAAATTGTGACATACATGTCATTAAAATATATAATACATTATTTATATTTATTTAATTTTTATAAATTATTAAATGAATAATGAATAACTAATTATCTACACCTAAGACCTCATGAACATATAAATATTAGATAACAATGTGAAGATTAAACGAACATAATGCAAACCTTCATTGGAAAATTCATATTTGTGTATGATTTGGATTAAATGTATTATCAATAGATTTTTTTGATTGCCAATTCATGTTGAAAAATCTCCTTTTAAGATATGGACTAGTTGAATTTGATAAAGAATAGAAAAGGTGATGGACAAGAAGACTTAATAATTTGTCAACACTTCATTGTCTACTCTAAGCATATCAATTATAATGAGAAGAGGTATATTTAAAAAAATCAAGATCAATGAGGAAAATTCATATTTATTATAAGTTTAAAAACCACAAAGGAGTCCTAAAAAATACACATGGATCAACACATGGATCACTACTTTGAGGTCCTCATCTTGCTCAAGATGAAGGGTTGAATATAGCTCTTGAAAATATCAAAGAAGGATTAAAAAGAGCCCTTCATCTTGTTTTCAAGATGAAGGGTGGAGGATTATCCCCCATAATATATTTATGAGAGTCATTGTAGGCCCTTATTGTTTCTAAGATGAAGGTTAGAGAATCATTCCCAAGTAAACACATGGATAATCAATGTAGGCCCTTCATCTTGTCTCCAAGATGAAGGGTTGATAATGTTCCCCTAAAATATCTCACAAGATTAATTGTGGGACCATCGTCTTGACTTCAAGATGAAGGGTTTGAGAATAATCCTTCATATTAATTAATTTAGGTATCAGTGATCTCCCAAGAGAATATTTTATAGGATCTCAAGATCCTTTCTTGGATGAAGATCCCCTTGGAGAGAGAAAAAGAAGAATTAATAACTAAAAGGAAATTATACTTCCATTTGCATAGAATTATAATTAGAAGAATTATTAATTCAATTAATCAAGGATAAAATTAATTAATATAATGTAGTGAATATTGATTAGAAGACTGATTTAGAAAAGGGAATTGATTGTATTAATTAATCAATAAATTGGGATTAGTGAATTGATCATAGTAGAAGAACTAATCAAAGAAAATGCCTAGATTGATAATTGAATAGATCTAATATGATGAATTATTCCACCTAGATATGACCCATGGTGAATTCAAAATCTTGTGTTAGATGAATAGATGATTTTAGACTACTTTGTTTGTAATTGCAGGAAGTCATTCCATTTTACAAATTTGACATGAAAGTGATAAAAGTGGAGTGTCTACACGTATATTGTAATTGAGAATCCCCTTTTGGAAGGGGAATATTATTGTTTTCCTTATGATCTTGAGGAGTGGAAGCACTATTATTTAGAGGCATCAAAGTAGTATCCAACTATTTATTCCTCATGTTGAAATTATTTCTATAAAACTACTAGAAAGTATGGATTTCATCTATATTATATTCATGTTCATTCTCATATTCCACTCAGAATGGAAAGTCATATGTTTCAATGATCATTTCTATTATAGGACATAAATCATTAAAAGAAGATGGATCTAGCTGATTTGCAAAGTTTACTTATATTTTCCTTTCATTTTATAATATATCAAAGGTAATGAATAACTCTATGTAGTATAGCTCACCATGTTGCACTATGTTGTGGACTCTACACCAATTAGAGAGTGATGCTTCCATGATGATTATTTCAGGCATCTTGTTTGTTGGTTGATCGTATGTTATTTTTGGATACACTAAAGGACTGTGGTATCTTTGATATAAATAATTATGATTGTTATTATGCCCCATGGTGTTCCCCATACACTTATGCATGCTTAAAAACTCATTTCTTAACTTATGTAACATCTATTAGATAACATCCAACTATGATTTGGTAGAGTCAAAAGTAGTAACTTGTGTAGTATCAGTATTGACTAATGTCAAAGATTGGTTTTGAATTTATTGGTTAGATACAAATACGGTATTATTCAAGAAGATAAGTTGATGGTTAGGTGGATCATGGGATAAAGGAAATTGGGTATACACCTAATTATTATTTTGAGCCAAAACATTTTTATTAACATTAAGAATTAGGTTTAGGGTTAGGAAATTAAGACCAATATTAGGTGAGACCAAAATTTTTAACTAGGGATTCAACTGTCTATCAATGTTAATAATTTCAACATATACTAGGGGTAGTGTAATATTATTAGGTGATCTATGGAAGAATATGACCATCATGGAATCTAGATTGTTTTTGTACATTTCAAGGGTTAATGTTTAATTGGGTTTAAAAGCAACGTCAACCTTACTATACATATTCTAGAATCTCATGTTAAAGGATCTTATTGGCTCATTAGGTTATATCATCATGCTTTCAAAATGTTGATATATGACACTTGTGCTAGTGACCTATTCAAACTATGACAAAAAGATGTTTTAAAACTAATTCAAATATGTATTTAAATTTTATAAGATATTAAAGAACCACATGTAAGCAACATTTTATGAGGTAAAATGGAAAAATTTGCATGCCACATATTTGTGGGTTACATTTAGTATCTCCAAAGTAGTCTTGAAATCCTTTATGTGTTATTTAGTAGTCCTACCTCTTGAGGGGAAAAAGGAAGGAATATAATTTTTAGTGTTTCTAAGAAAATTGTGCACATCCTAGGGTTGACAATAATAGAACTGGATAACCAAGCTAGGGTGATCATGCATGGATGGATATGGGTTATTATATTCAAGTAATATGATTGGTCCTAGGGTCCTCTTAAGACACCTATATCTAAATTAACTTTTTTTTGTATTTCCAAGGGAAAGAATTATAGCCTAGTATCTGAGGTGGACCTTGTTAATATTTTGGGTATATCTAATACAACTCAAGTTATATTTTCAATGAAACTAAAAGTGGCCTTCTTTTTAGCACTAGATAAATTCCTATTGATGTGGGTTTTATTCACACTACGTAATTTTATGAGGTAGCCTCTAACATTTTTGGATCAATGAAGAAAGATTCACTCCAATTCATGAGTTATATGCTATTTTATTTTATTTATAAACAAATTGGTGGTGGAATAATGGTGAGTGGAGTAATTATTTACCTCAGATAATTTGGATTTGATGTAAGTCTAGACCTACTTGATATGTATGTATTTATGGTGAACCTAACCTAAATTGGGTAAGATCAAAATAAAATAAAAAATAAATAAGGATAGGGTAGAAAATAAGACTCAATGAATTAGTCATAGATGAAACCTTTCTAGATCAAATTTTAAACTATGGGTTGGATAAGTAGCCAAAGAATCAAAGCCATCTACAACTTACTATTAGCAAAAATACATTAAAAATAATTAAGATTCTAAGGAAAAAATAATAAAATGCACTTTAGTACACATAATTGAAGGTTGCTACAATTGTGAGATTGAAATTGCACATATACAAAGGGATATTATGATTATTACACACAAAACATCCAAATTAGATACTACATAATATGAATAAATATATCAAAGAATACTTATACGCAACCCAAAGACTAAAATACCAAAATGATTTAACTTCTTTAAAGACTCATAGAGTTGGAGAAAAAAAAGATTTACACATCAATAAAAATTGTAGAACAATCCTTAGTATTTCTTATTTATCTTAACAGCCAAAATTATCCTATCTTAGAATCATGAGGATATAATTATATATAATCTTGGGGAGGGGTTGAATCATCCTCAAATCAAATTCTAAAATTATAGTTTCCAATTTTAGGACTCATGCACAGTACACATGTATAGGATACAAAATAAAATAGTTGACAAATACTACATAATTACCATATAAACATATATTTCCCAAAATAGAATTAATATCTAAGTATTTGTATCAATAGAATACTTAAAAATATTTAAATTCATATTTAACTATGGTGCCACTTGGCACCTCTTTAAGAAAGAGGCTATAAACTTGATGTGTAAATTAAATTTGATGAAGTTATTATGGGTGAAGAGATAGATACAGTTGTTGATAATGAAACACTAATAAAATAAGGAGGAATAAAAAATACATGAAAAAATGGACCTTAAGGATGAAGTATCAATGTATATGTTGGCTGAGCAGTAGGCAATGTCTTAAAAGCTTCCTTACTAGCCTTTATAGTTTACAATAGTGCATAAGTAACCTCAAATTATTTATTTATAATATAAAAAATGAGCATATAAGGTTTATATATTTTACCAAGTTATTTCATCAACATTTGATGCTCAATTTTTGAGGTTTTGAATCCTACATTGAGTTCCTCTACTTTGGTCACTTTGTCATTTGAAAAAATTATAAGTTGTAAAACATCCTAGTTTGTTTTGTACATAGTGCCTTCTGCCTCTACTTTGAGACTATTGATAGATATTTTAAGAAGTGTGTCAAAATTAGTCTCATTTTTTAGTTGACCTATATAAGTTATTATGTTGGTGATCCTCATATCTTTGAAAATCTCTATGGCCTCATTTTCTCATGTTGCTATTTAGGTTATCAAAACTTTCATTCGAGTGTGCCACTAAAAATCACCATCTCTCTTTATAATTACATAGTTAAGAGCCCATGTTTCCTCCTATGTAATAATTAAATTCAAATAACTATATGCATTGTTTCTTGTACATTGAACCAAGAATTTGAGTCTTTTCTCAAATTATTTTAGCTAGTCCCAAAATTTTATTATTCTTTCCCATTCGGGCATTGACTCACCACTAAAAGTCTTGATTGTCATGAAGATGTCATACATCCTGGTGGATATGCTTTAGACATTATATAAAATATCTCTAGTATCCTAAATGAACTACAACAACAAAATTCTTTGTTTTTCCTACTCCTAAATTATGTATATATATACATTGCCTCCTTTATTGTGTCTATAAAACCAAAGAAGTCCTATATATATTATATGGGATCATTTAGGTTTTTTTTTGTTTCTTAGCTAAGGGTAATATATCTTCCATTTTATCCAATGTTACTTCCTCCCCTATGATTATATCTACTCCCTTCTTCTTCCTAACTCTTTGGATTGTTCCACTCTTTTAGTTAAAGTGGGTAATTATTGTAGGAAATTTAGTGAGGACCAAGCCCATCATGTCCTTTTTCCTTTCTTGTGAATCCTTAACCTATGTAGGTATGATGATCTCTTTCTATTCTTATGGTTGATTGGTCTTTGGAGTAGTATAAAGATGTGTGAAATTAGTGGGAGAATGGTATCACTTATTTGGATGGGGATTTTAGGAAGTGGAGTGACCCTATTCCATTTTGAATTAATCTTCTAGAGTGTAGTCTCTACTACATGCCTGGTCTACCTCAAAGTTCTCATGAGAGTAATTATTTAATATTTAGTTGTAGTTGTGTGGATAGCATTGGTGGAGCTCAAGGATTAAAGATGGAAAATACAATCAAATATTAAAAATAGACTTTCTTCTTATGGTCCTAAGGCTTAGCCATTATTTGGGTACTATTATATGAATGAGATAATTTAAAGAATTAAAAATTGAACCTAAATAATAAAAAACCTATTACTTACCTTCCTCAACATGGGAATGAGGATATAATTAATGGTGTTTTTAATAATATTCTTATAAAAACTTATTGGGGGAGAGTGGGGAAGAAATTGGACTTTTAGATGGTAAATTAATTACATGAGAGTTAACTACTATAATGGGAGAATCAAGGGAAGACATTACCTTGTTTAGATATTGTCTTTCCTCTTCAGTGAAAATCTCTATGCTTGAGCTGACCACTGATGTATCTATTGGATTAGATGTTATTGACATAGAGATTGTAGGATAAATACTGGGATGTGTGACTGCATGTGTGTCAGTGAGTCCCAAGGTAGGAGATTATCTCAAGATAGACTCTACATCTAATTCTAGTTCCTTATCTTCCACTATAAATTTAGTATATGTCAATTTATCCTTCCCTTGTCCCACTCCTATTATTTATATCCCCAAACTCTTCTTCATCAATTTATTTAGAGAAGTTAGTTTATTTTTATGTCTCTATATCCTCTCTTATAATCCACTCCTCCTCAATTTCCCATCATTTTTCCTCCTTATCACTATCCAACACATGGATAACCTCCACTTATTATTCCATTATTTTGAATCTCTCCTTTTTATCCTTTAGTTTTTCATGTAGAATAATTCCTTTATTGAATGTCCATTTGATAGTTATTTCTTCTAATGGCACATTTAGAGGTGAAACTAGAGAAGTTTGGAGATTCCTCTTATAAGTGATCATGTATAGCTTGGCAGTCATAGGGACTTAACATAAATTAGATTAAATGAAATATGAAGTTACTTTAGTATTGTAATGTATAAGTTGAGTATAAATAGGGGATTCAGGCATTAGAATTGAAAAAAGCATAGTTGGATAAGATGGAGGTGATGAAATTTGAGTTATTAAAGGAATACACATAAAATAACCTTATAGAAATACAAGGAGACATACTTGATGGATTGTAGTCAACATAGGTAGTGGTGTCAAAGAAAATGTTTCTACTTGTTGACTTATAGGGGATGAATCCCTATAGATACTATAATATATTTCACTATTATCATCAATTTAGGTGTTGGTATCTCCTTTAATATATTATTTATTAGTTATAGGTTTACCTCTCCTCGAGGGGCACCTTACTCTGATGGGCCAATTTCTATTTTTTTGGGTAAGATGGATGATCATGCTCATGTGATAATTGAGCATGTGGATGAGGTCATTGATGGCTTATAACCTTGTTTTCCTATTCCACTATTTTATTTTCCTACTCCCTTATGATTGAATAATCATATTGGATGACATGGGGTACCACCATAGTCATTCGATGCTAATTCATTCAAGTATAAACCTCATAATCATTTGAAACATTAGTTAAAATGGGATCATGGTTGTAAATCTTGTGTCCATGAGGGATATGAAGTCCCTTCCTTATAAGGTCACTAAGGCTTTGCCTCACTGTTATTTTGGGACCCCAATATCTATATTGTGTTTATCTTAACCCATAGTGGGTTCTAGTCCTCTCAAATGAGTTTAGGTACATCTTCAATGTATATTGCATTTGGCCAATGCTCAAATGAACCTTATGCTAATATCCCTAATGTTTTGTAGTTATATCCTCACACAATTGTAAATCTAGAAGGCAATATGCTACTCTAGTTCAAATGGGAATCCCTAGTTCCTTATATTATAATCATGATAGATTGAGTAATCTCTCATTTTTATAATAATTATCCTTATGTTATCTAAAAGCTGATGAATGGAGTGTCTCTAAATAAATTAGTATATCTTTAGGTGTACCTCTTATATAATTATCTTAATTTATCTCCTTAACCTAATCATGTAGTATAGATTAATCATCATCAATCACGTTGTTCATGTATTATGTGGATCATTCCTAGGGATACCCATAGCTTGTATGTATTATCCCCATGATAACATCCATTACATATAACATCATTTAAAATTTGAAATTTGGTGGTGTTTCATTAAATTTTAGAATCTGTGCCTTGAGTTTGACACTAATGACTTATTCAAGTGTCATGAATTTATCAAAATTTAAAATTGTATCCATCATGGACACTCATTATTTATACACATAGATGATACTGACAAACCCAAATAGCCTATTTAACAAGGCCATAACCATCATAATGCATGACATGTATTTGGTTATATATACTGAATAAATAACCCCTTGAATGTCTAATTTCTCATGATTAGCCATCTAATGCTTAAATATGCCCTCAACTATGTTATGATCCCACTTGGCATTCACATTGACATAGTTATAAGTCATTTAATGCATTGGTAGGCACATATACTTCTCAAAATCATCACTATAAATGTAAGTGAATACATTCCTTCAAAGTCTTAGGTGTAAACATTCTTTAGTAATAATGTCATTGAAAAATAGATCATGAATTAAGCTAATTCATGGCATTACCTTTGATTTCATAGATATGTTGTGGAGGGTTATATATTTTAATGGTAGTAAATCATCCACGTATCTCTTTCTATCATCATCTATCTTGTATTGGATTGAATATAAATTCATGCTTAGAATATCATCCTAATTATCTATGTAATGGGGTAAAAATAATACACCATTTCAAAGACTGTATCTAAGTGCTCCAATAATCCTACAATTAACTATTGGGAAGGGGGTTGGATAGATGTTCAAGATGAAAAAGTCATTATTATATTTGATAATTACCTATAAGCTCAATTAGATGGTTTTGTAAACTCTTTAGTAGGAAAATTAGGCCTATTGATGGATTGATGACTCAAATTCATAGTTCACAACTCATGGATTAATGGAAAAGTGATTTGATGTTCTTTATATTTTCATATATTGCTCAAAGTATGAGACTTGAATGGCTAGTTTGTGAAAAGTTAATGTAACAATGAATTTTGGATCCACTTCCCATTTTCATTTAAAATTTAAAATGCATATTTGGTGAGTGTTTTTATACCATGTGGAATATTTCCATTAATTTTTAGTTCTCAATCATCACCTCACTATAGCTATCCATTTCCCATTTATTTAGATTTAGCCTAGTTATCACCTCTTCCATAGGTATTCTGGTCATGCCTCTCCAATATTATGACACCTATCAAAATATCATTTTCCTATAGGTCTCATATTTATAACTCTTCTTTGAATGCTCTATAATATAGGACTTAACAATATCTCTCCACTTATCATAATTTCAATAACCTAGGATATTTTAAAATTTAGACTATGTACCCTTTCATGAAGGTCTTATGTGCATGGGATGGTGCCACTTGGATAAATATCAATGATCCATAGAAACTACTTAATTTTTCATTATACCTTCTTGTTGACAAGTTTCAATCTTCTGATATGATGATGCATGGATGGCTCTTGAGAATATGGAGAAAATAGTGTCTTGACCATGTACCTTCGACTATTATTTTTGGGTGAATGAGATATCACCATGTGGATGGTTCACATTAATCCAAAGATTTAGATTTTTTTAGTGTAATTTTTATGTTAGGCCTTCATATTCTGAGATGATGACATGTGGATGACTCTTGTTGATATGGATACTTAGATTTTTTATAATGTAATTACACTTGATATGATCCAAGTGAATGGGTATCTACAACTTGGCATGATCTTAGAAGTTTATAAATCATTTTGAAATTTACTATGTACTTTATTCCCATAGACTCCAAGTAATTTAGATGTCACCACATGAAGAAATCTTAAAGTTCTATAAAAATCAAGAACTTAGAACTTTTTGTGAAGACTGGTTTGTCCTGGGTTTATGATATTTTGACATATAGATGGATCTCATTGACCTAGATTATTATTAATTTTCATGAATTCTAAATGTATCAAATGAATGAGATACATCCATGTGGAATTATCTCATGAAACTGGATACTCGAGTGGACTTAGAATTTTTGTTATAATTGTAATAAGATGTGAGTGAATAGGATGCTGACACTTGTCATGATCTAGGGAAGTCACTAAATATTTGGAATCCTAAGAACTATTTACACATAAAATCTTAAAAAAAATATATATTCTCATTAGTCCCATTAGTTCCTTAAATTAGAACATGATATTGAATAGACATTTCATTACTAAAGAAGAGAATCAAAAGTTTAGAACAATTGTTATAAAAATAGACCAAAAAAATAACCTTAGACTTGTATACCTCTAATCAATATTAGAATTTATAAGGATAATATGGACCATGAATAAAATATGTCTTAATAGTAATTTCTCCTTATTCAAATCTTTAAAAATGGGACATGTTGGGGCATAACAGAGTCATAAACCTTCTTTCCTAATCTACCCTTCCCTCATTTTGTACTTTTTGATCATATCCACCTTATGTTGGATCCACGCCTCCACCTCATCTAAGCTTTCAATCTCTTTTAGATTCTACCACATCAAAACCATTCGATGTAAATAATACATTTCTCAATGTTAGTCCACCATGTGGTTATTTATAAAATAAAATACCCTACAACTCATGCTTTGAATGAGATTCTTCACTAATTATAAAAGTTTAGAGACCTCCTCATAAGATTATATAGTGTGCATAAAACCCACATCAAAATTCCATAAATATATTTTTTCTATGAGGGGGAAGATGTGGTTTCTAAAATTCATTGATTGGAAGTCAAATTTGAGAATTCAGAAACTAAGAAAAATTTGAGAGAGGGCACTATTAAAAAATTGGTTAAAATGAAAAAGCTCACCATAAGTAATTGTGTGTCTAACAACAATGTTATTATGGAAATTATCGAAGCAAGTAGATATAAATAGAGTGGATCCTAGATAATTAAGAGAATCATAAGGTTGGGTAAATGAAAAACTATGGATTTGGATAATTATAAAGTGGATGGCATCAAAATGGTCCTCAAAAATTTGGGTAAATAAAGGAACCATGTACTAAAATAACTATATATGTAATCCATAGAATATAACTTTCAATTTTTTTTTGGATTGGTTGTTAATTTACTGTGTATAAATAATTGTTTTGTTTTTATCCTATTAGTTGTTTTTAATTGCTAGTTTATCTTGGATTCAATCCTATTCAATGTAACTGGGATGGGACCTAGTCAATACCCAACTTTTACCCTTAATCAAAAAATAATTATGCCAATTCCACCAACTATACATGTATGTGGACTCATGTCTCTATGACATGTTCCCCCCTGACACCCCCCCTCCCCCCACCCAAATTTTGAGGTTGGGGGAATATAATGTGATAGTCACCTTATCTCAAAAGGATAAGACAACCATACTATATCTGTATCAATCAGGTAGAAAATACACATATAATAATATCATGTCTATGTATTAAATAATCTCTTAGTAGATAGACATAGAAAACCCTAAAATGCATAATATGAATCATGAAAACATCTATAAGTAATAATAACATGCTTAGAAAACAATCAAACACACACACATGGGTAATTTATGTCACGAAAAGGGGTAAAAGGAGAATGAAAACATAGAGCATGTTCAATTACTACACACTCAATGGAGAAAACTTGTTCAAATGCACACACATCAAAGAAACAATGCTTAGTGGCATTGTGTCAAATAAACAAGTAACATGTTCAAATATTCGACAATCAATACAAGGTAGAAAATAATAATTCCACCCAATAAGCCATGTGATAAGATGAATGAGTGGTATATACTAAAATATAATTATCATATTATAATAGTCCCTAAATACATGTGTTAACAAACTATCCTATAGCATATCATATCTATCATAATATGTAAGACATAAGAATGTTTATTATGATAATATAAAGTGATCATAAAATAATGTAACCTATATCGATCAATATCAATGAAGTATATGCCCCCAATGTAGTATGCAAATGGTGTAGAGGAAAGGTCCTATTGAAATTAAAATGACTAAAGGGGGGGGGGTGAATCATTATTCAAAACTTTTCATTCAGTTCCACTTAAACATAAATGAACCATTTAACAAGCATGTACATCTTAGCAAGCATAAGAGTCAAATCATAAGAGCATGAAACATATGTGCACATCATATATGTGGAAAAACATTGAAGGGTAAAAAAACAACTGATGAATAAAATAGACTATATTCCTATAACATAAACACCAATCTTTAGTGAATCGCCAACTCGACATGGAGCACTGACCCCAACTAGCTAAGCACCACCTCAACTAGGATTTATCAATCACCCACTTACAAGGAGGCACCAACCCCCTAGATTAATCAACACCACATCAACCACCTGATACACTTGATCAAATTTATAAACCCTTATGTTTTATATAATATATGATTACCTTCTTCCTCATCTCTTCACTCACTTTTGTCCCTCTCAAACTGGCCTTTAGCCTTCTTCACTCAACTAACCCTCTTCATGGCTTGATTAGTCATCAAAACTTCATCCTCATATTATTCTCACCAAGGATTTATATCATTCACTTACTCTCTAAGCACACTCACAAATAGACCAAAACTATATAGTATTTATACACGTCACTTGATAGTATATTTATTAGTAAACCACATAATTATATTATTAGTTTGGATATATAATAGGTATTATAATATAAAATAACATTCCTTAATCATGAATCAAACAAAACATTAGGTTGGTCATATCTCAATTTTCCCTTACTCCTCTTTTAAGCTTTATGGAAACCTAATAAGTCTTCTTGACAACACGTTCCCCTTTGATCTCTATTAAAACATATTAAAACACCTCAAATGGTATGAATTAATAATATTCCACTCAAATATACCTTATCCAAAATAAATTTAGGTCTATAACAAATTTTAGGTCCAACCATCATTTGAACCTTTTCTCAAAACACTATTCGCAATAGGCCTATGCATACACATAAAATTTGTCTTGAACAACTGAGGCATAAACTTAGTTTTTAAAAATAAACATGGAAAAAAATTATATATTTATAAACCTCATGAATTAAAGGTTATAAAAAACTTCAACATATGCTTCAACTCAAAGTATACAGGCTCAAACACTTCTCTATAAGATGCTCACTTAGAACTGCCAACTGACTCAAAAACATAGTCAAGAAAACATGGAATTATGAAACCTAATTGAATAGTTCAAATTTATTTAAATGAATTAAAATATCCTATATAATATTTATATAAACCTCCATCAAATATATTACAAGTACAAATGGAAAATTTTGGTCTTACAAACCAATTTGTTGATCTATTATCTCATAATCTTCATTCAACTAGATAAGCCATTTTGGCTTCAATTTTATAACCCCTTATACTAAATTTAAATATTATGAAAAACATGGATAGATTATTCAAGTCCCAAATAACATAATCAAACACTCCAATCCTTCATTCTTTCATGAAAACACATTAAGAATTATCTTCTCACTTCCATCTGATTTTCTTATTATCTGCACCATTAGTTCTATTAGCAACTAGCCAACATGGATCACCAAAATTTCACACTTGAGATATGTAACATATCCAAAAACCTTCATATAAAAATATTACAAGTCTCAAACTCTGATCTTTATCCACTTATCAAATTTGACTTGTTCAATTCTACTTTCTACAAAAAAATTCTAAAAAGCAAACACTATCCTATAGGGTCTACTCACTCACATGAGAAACCAATCACACTTGGAGATGCATGAGAGAGTTAAATTTAATATTGAATCACTTTTATATCCATACAAAAACATACTATCACTTTATAATAATATATTTAACATCGGTTGATTGTTAAGGTTCTTTGAGGGTTTAGACCATCTTCCAATCTTAACCATCATTCATAAAGAGTATATCATTTTTATGGAAAATAGTGCTTGTAACTTCCAGATATAACCCTTCATTATCTACCATGAATATATTAGGTTATCATGAATACTCTATACATGCCAATGAGCACTTAAAAAACCTTCTCGATTAGACAACTCTTCATTTTGTGCACTTGAGAGACCTTGAAACACTTTTCAAGACTTTTCTTGTAGATCATGACCTAAAACTTCATGCACATGAAAAAAAAAACTTGATTCACCTTTCTTAATGCTAAATTTCTCACTCATGCCATGGAAAATGATCCTAATATCCTATCTGGCCACCATATCTCTCTTTTCTTTTTATTCCTTGACTTGGAAGTCACATTAGGTCTTGAAGTTTATATTCTAACCACTATCTAATCTCTCAAAACTTCCTATATATGCCATGAAATCTATTATCATGCTTTAATACTGTCAACCATTCTTCATATGTCTTGTCAATAACTCATGATACCTCATTATACCAAGTAGGATCTAGAACTAGTCTATTTGTAAACTTGAACTGAAGTACTTACCCCTATAGGCTTCACTTTGAAACTCTCATGTGTGTTATAATTCCTATTATGTATGCTCAATCAACCTTATACACCCACTCTTCTTTGGATCTTCACCAGAGCATCTTTGAAGCTATTTATTTAAATTTTCATAACATCTTTAGAGATGCATACATAGTTATTTGGAGCTACCATTCTAATCATTTTTTAGGACTTCAAAACCTCAAGTACAAACTAAAATGACCTCTCTCTTGATCAAACACTATCAAGTATTCTTCAGAGCATTCTCATCTTTGTATCTCATTTGGAGCATCTTCAGAACTAGTTACATAGATCTTTGGAACATATAGTTTCTTCTTTGAAGCTCACTTATTTCATCATGCTACCTGCACATATCATCTCACAAGGTCTAGATAAATATTTTTAAGTTGCTTGATACTTGTCATACTAACCTATACTCACTCATGTTGATCTCAATAATATAACTAACACTCATCAACCAGTACTCTCACATCACTACTCTCATACAACAACAACACTCACTATGCTAACTAATAAAATCATCATACACATACAAAAAATCTTCCTTGACCATGGACCTTCATAATAACATTTGACATCAGTGAAAACATTAATACTCGAACTCAATAATCAATGACAATGCTCAACAATTTCCCCCTTTGTCATTGATGTCAAACACACTCAAAAAATTATGTCAACCACTCTTAATGGAAATTATCTCATGGACTTATTTATTTCATTTTTTCACCCTTTTTGATCTTGCATTTTATTTCACCTTTCTATTCTTTCTCCCCCTTTGACATTAATGACAAAGGTCTTCTACAACTATCATCTATTTCAAAATGAACTTTGATTACAAGATCACTTCAACATAGATCAAGCTCAGTCAACAATATGAAATGCTTCCCCTCAAACCAATCATCCAACATTATTATGTTAATAGTAGACATCAAGGGTCACCTGTAACTATTAAAATCATACTTTCTCCTTTTTATCGGATACTATCACTTAAAGACACTAGATGACACATAGTCTTTAGAAACTATGTCAACCACCTATGATAACCATTCTTAGGAGCTTCTCTCAATTAGGTTACTCTCCCAACTGATCCATCAAAATCTTAATAAATAGAGTCTATGAAGTGTAGACACAATCTCTCCTTAACTCTATGCATATCAAAAATCAATCACTTTCCTTGACAAAGAACTTAGATTTACCAAGTTTCCATTAGACCAAGCATATCATCTTTAAAATAACTAGAGACTTAGATCAATTACCTTCCTTGATATGATAGAATAATATCAAACTCTTGACCATACACAAGGCTATCCCATACTTGATACCAAGTAAAGAATTAGGGACTCCCCATTTATCTTCATAGATTAAGCTCAACTACTCAAATAAATCAATACCAAATACTTACCTCTCATTTACTAATTATATTTACTTTGACTTAAGATACCTAATAATAGACTTAGATCTCTCATCATGCAACCTTATACACTTCAAACCATAGAGCTATCAATATAGGAATGGATAATATACATCTTCAACTCCTTGTTTTAAACATAGACAACCTGAAATCTTCTAAAAAATAAAACCCTTTTTTTTTTGAAACCTCATGCTTATGTTGATCAAATAATGTATCCATTAATCTTAATGGAGCCACACATTTTCATAGGTCACTAAAATAACATGAACTCAAGAGATTCCTAGATCTCCATACTCTCACAACACTGAATGCTCTTCAACTTTATTCTAGGTTTTATTAGCACTATGGGATTGATCTCATCATCAACCATTTAATCATGAATGTGAGATAAAAATGAACATTCCTTACTTGATTTCTCACTTGAGACATAATCTATATTAGCAAGCAATCCACTTGATCTTGTAGACTAATCATGACTTATCCTTACTACCTTTGGTTTCTATACATTCATTTTCCTTGTTTATTGCAATCTACGAGTTTCAAACTTCCTATTTTGACTTGATGACCTTCTAACTCTTTTAGGAAAAAATATTTCAATGTGTATTGTATTATGATAGTTTTAATAAACCACTTTATACATACCATTTATCTGATGTGAATTATAATCCATTCCATTGTTCCATGAGTATTCATTCTTGGATGGTCTTTTACATTCTCTTTCTCTATGACTAAACTAACTCCATACAAAATAGTAACCATTAAAAGAATGAGAATACCTTATAGCATTGGGATGTCTAATAGGTCTTTTCATGTTGACCCTGTTGTATTCAACAATATTTTTATTGACTTTAGGTGCCTCTTTTTGGTCTTATTTGAAACCAAGACCTATCTTGTCACTTGCATACTTTTGGATACTCATGATATCATCTAGAGCCTCAATGCTATTTTTAAATTTCATAAAGCTCTTCACGTTTCAAGATGATTTATCCAACTCAACTTTTAGAGATTATATTTTAGTTTCATATCTGATGCAATCTTCCTCTATGGCCTTTAGACTTACATTGACTACCTCCATTTGTTCCTTAGCTTGATTGATGATCTCATCATACTCCTTGGAAGTGTTTCTCAGCCTTTCCTCAAACAATCCAATCTAATACTCATAATCCTTGACTAATGACCTTAGTTTATGATTCTTTCTTCTTTGAAACTTCAACTCCTCTAAATTACTTACCAACTCTGCCTCGAGATTCACTTCTACTTCTACACTATCATAGTATACTTATTCATCTGATTCTACATCAACCATAAGGCCTTTCCTATTTGATCAATCCTCATTTATTGATTCTATGGCCATGAATAAGGTTTCACTATTTTCATGTTTAGGTTCATTACTACCATTATCACTATTAGATGTGCCTAGATTACTTACATCAGTGAGCTATCTTATTTGGTATAGGAAATCTTCTTATTTTTGAATGACCCTTTCCTCCCTTCATTATTATTGAAATATCTCTTATTCTTTTCAAGCTTATATACTTTATATCATTTCTATGATGTTCATCATGTTTTTCACTATGCTCAGATTTATCCTTGTTAGGGAACTTGGATGCAAAGTGAACAATCTTTCCATACTAAAACATTTTAAGGGTAACTTACCCTTATAATTTACTAAGATAAACATCAACTACATAGCAGAAATAGCTATGAGTTAATTTTCATCAATATCTGATAATAATTCATCCTTGACCTTCTTAGCCTTTAAATTCTTTTTAGCTTTGAAATATGCTTATTTTTTTGGAAGTCTTCCTTCATTTGTTTTCATCTCATAGGTAGTTAAGATACCATGAAGCCCATCCATATCTACTTTGTCTAAACCTTTCATCTATTATACTATAGATACCTTAGATTCAAACTTAGGAGTTAGTGATCTTAATAAATTTTGGATAATAGTAAAATCTTTCACTTCTTCTCCTAATCCTCTAATGATATTGACAACTTTGTTAATTCTCAATAGGTAGGATATAATGGTTTCATCTTCAGGATTTCAAATTATTTTTGGTGAGTCTACAACTTGGCTAGCTTTACCTTGGTGTCTCCTTCATATATGGTCTTCAATTTTTCCCATATATCATTTTTTGATAGATAATGAATTAACTTTAAAATCTCTACCTCTGATAGGCCACAAAGCATGACATCCATTACCTTGGAGTTATTTTTACTAGCCTTCTTACATATTGGTTTTGTTGATGGAATAGGAGGTGTAATATAAACATCAAAAATTTACTTATAAATATCATGTCCTTATAAAAATTAGATATATATTCATTATAAAAATCTAAAAAGAATAGTTAGATCCATTGAATAATAAAGCCTTATTGGTAGAGAAACCATCTTGAGTTTGTTGACTAGTCATCCTTTATGCTATAGGATCTCCTTTATGATTTTAGACCTACTTCAAAGGACCATGATCTGATAAAATTATTTAAATAAAAATTACTAAGAGGGGGGGTTGAATTAGTGTTCAAAACTTTTCATTTAATTCCACTTAAACATATATGAACCATTTAACAAGCATGCACATCTTAGCAAGCGCATCAAATCATAAGAGCATGAAACACATGAAAAAAAAATATATGTAGGAAAACCTTAAAGGGAATAAAATGAAAAGATGAATAAAATTTATTATATTACTATAAAATAGACACCAAAATTTAGTGAATCACCAACTCCACATGGAGCACCAACCCCAACTAGCTAAGCACCAACTCAACTAGGCTTTATCAAGCACTTACTTGCAAGGAGGCACCAACCCCCTAAATGACTCAGCACCAAATAATCCACATAATAAAATTTATAACCTTCATAAACACTTGTTAATTATACAATAGATTATGATTTTATTATTTCACTCTTTGCTTACTTCTGTCCCTCTGAAATTGGCCTCTAGCCTTCTTCATTCAACTAACCCTCTTCATGATTTTATTATGTCATCTAAAATTAATAATCATATGAAAAAACTATATATATATATATATATAAAATATACTTATATGATGTTCTTCATGACCTACTTATAGTCACTAAATATCTATATCATTCGCTTACTCTCTAAGCAAACTCATAAATAGGCCTAAACTATCGAGTATTTATACTATTCACTTGATCATATCTTTCTTAGTCAGCCACATAATTATCTTATTAGGTAAGAAATATAATAGGTATTAAAATATAAAATAACATCCATTAATCATTAATCAACCAAAATTTTAGGTTAAACATTGCTCAATTTACCCTTATTCCTATTTTAAGCTTTATGGAAACCTAATAGGTCTTCTTAACAACACATTACCCTTTGATCTCTTGAAACATATTAAAAAACCTAAAATGGAAGTAAAATGTCATATTAAAATATAATATACATTATATATCTTAAATTTATGTATTTAACACCTTTTAAGTCCAACCATCATTTGAACATTTTCTCAAAACATTATTCATAATAGGCCTATGCATAAACAAAAAAGCTATCTTGAATAACTAAGGAATAAAATTAATTTTTAAAAATATCCATGTAAAAACATTTATATATATAAAAATAATGACCTAAGGTTTATAAAAACATTCATCATATGATTCAACTCAATGTATGTAGGCTCAAACTCTTCTCTGTAAGATGCTCACTCAGAACTACTAACTAACTCCAAAACACAATCAAGAAAACATGAAATTTTGACACCTAATTGAATAGTTTAAATGGATTTAAATGTATTATAATTATCTTATACCATAATTATATCAACCTACATAAAAAAAATTACAAGTACAAATGGAAACTATTGGTCTTGCAGACCAATATATTGATCTTCTCTCTCACAGACTCCACTCAGCCAGATAAGCCATTTTGGCTTCAATGTTCTAACCCATTATAATAAATTTAAAGATTATAAAAAACATGAATAAATTACTAAAGTTAAAAATAACATAATCAAACACTTCAATCCATCATTATTTCATGAAAACACATTAGGAATCATCTTCACACTTCTACCTAGTTTTTTTTATTGTCTGCACCATTAGTTTTTTTAGTAACTAGATAATTATATCACCAAATTTACACACATAATATATGTAACCTATAAAAAAAACTTCATGAAAAACAACTAAAAGTCTCACCTTTTGATATTTATCCACTTAAAAACTTTGACTCAGTCAACTTTACTTGCTACATTAAATATCTGAAACATAAACATTTTTCTATAGGGTCTGTTTACTCACCTAAGAAACCAATCAAACTTGGATATTACTGAGAGAGTTTAATTTAATATACAATCACTTTTATATCCATGAAAAAACATTTTGTGCACTTGATAACAAGATCTTCGAAATCAATTCATTGTTAGGGTTCTTTGAGGGTTTAGACCATCTTCCAATCTTATAAATCATTCGTAAAGTTTAGATACTTTTTAGAGAAACCAATTATTATATATTTGAGCTATAATGCTTCCTTATATACCATTAACATTGTAGGTTCTCATGCAGATTCTATACATGCCAATGAGCACTTGAAAAACCTTTTTAGGTGGATAACTCTTCATTTTGTGCACTCGAGAGACCTTAAAACACTTTCAATCCTTTATTATATATAATGACTTGAAATTTCATGCACATGATAAAATAAACTTTAATCACATTTTTAAATGCTCACTCATTTTATGGAAATTGATCCTAATACCCTATCCGGCCACCATCTCTCTTTTTACTTTTTATGCCTTGACCTGTAAGTCACATTAGGTCTTGAAGATGATCTTGTAAACATTTTAAAATCTCTCAACACTTAATATATATACCATGAAATGTCCTATCATTATTAACTACTATCATCCATTCTTCATATGTCTTGTCAATAACTCATGATGCCTTATTAGGCCAAGTAGGATATAGAACTAGTCTACTTGTAAACTTGAACTAATGTACTTACCCTTTTAGGCTTCACTTTTAAACTCTTATATATATTATAATGACTCTTATGTATTCTCAATTAACCTTATACACTCACTCTTGTTTATATCTTCAATTTAGAATATTTGTGGCTCACTCAGAGCATATTTAGAGCTATTTATACAAATCTTTGAAGCTCGACTAAGGATCTTCATAGCATCTTCAAAGATTCATAAAAACATATTCATATCTAACCTTATAGTCATTTTCAAGGACCTCAAAACCTCATGTACAAACTCAAATGACATATCTCATGCTCAAACACTATCAAGTATTATTTGGAGCATTCTCATCTTCATAGCTCAGTCAGAGCATATTCAGAATTGCTTACATAGATATTTGGAGAATAAAATTTATTCTTTTCATCTCACTCATTTCATCATGATAACTACACATATCACCTCAAAAGGTATATACAAAGCTTTGAAAGTCACTTGACACTTGTCATACTGACCTGTACTCACTCATGTTGATCTCGATGATATAACACTCATCAACCATTAATCTCACATCACTACTGCCATATAGTAAAAACACTCACTATCACTATGTTGGTTAAGGAACTCATCATACATAAAACACAAAGCTTACTTGAACATTAACCTTCATAATAACCTTTGACATCAATAATAACATTAATACCAAAACTCAACAATCAATGGCAATGCTCAACAGGTCCAACATCTGAAGGCTCATGTATAATGGATCTAATGTATATTGTCATCACACTCAAGTACCCATGAAACATACTTGTTTATATAAATAAAATGATATGATATTTACTATAATAATATAGGAAAACTATGAAAAATTTAGTAAACATATAAATACTAAGTATTTTTGTATTTATTTTTTATAGTTTTATATTTTCTTATTCTATTTTATTTATTTGATTTTTTGAATTGGTATGATTATAAAATGTTATATGAACAAGGGAAAAGTTTTACCAAAATCTAAATATGTCATCAAAGGGATGTCTTTATGTAGGCCCTATATTATGTGTGTCATAATCCTGAATTATATTGCTATATTCATCTTGCATATTAGTTGTGTCACTCTAATCATATTATATATAACCATAGTTATCATAGGAAGGGACTAAATTCTTAAGTTATTCTTTAAATCATGATGCATGATTTTGAGAATATATGTATGATAAACCAATTTCACCGTAGATTGGATTTTCCTTTTTGAAAGCTTTTTTCTTGAGTATATTCATCATTTTTAAATATTGCATCTCATTATAGACTAGAGAAGAGTCATACATATTTTCTTGTACACTAGGAATATATGTAATTTGTGATTTAACTTATTCATCTTGTTTTAACATTTATTTCTCTAGCTTTTCATTTTGAATCTTTTTTTACTCTAATTGTTTCAATTTTAACTATTTTTGCTCTAAATTATCCTTGGGTATCCATATTTGTTCTTTTTTCACTTTTGAGTTATAAGATTCACTCCTAATGTGAGTGGGTTCTTTGATTTATGTATCAATTATAGGATCACCACTAGAGATTATATATTTTTTTCATTATTCAATACCAAATAATAATTTGTATGATTCCCATGCATTTTATTAATTTAACAATACTATTTATATCTCATTAAATGATTTAGAGGAGCTAGTTTGATCAAATTGTTTGTAAGAATCTCCCTTAGAATATCACTTGAACTCATATTATCATTTTTTTTGAAATTTTAAGAATTATTTGTGGACATATTTTGTTTTTTCTTCTTTTTAGGCATAACATTACTATATTAATATTTAAACACATTATTAACACTAGCATGTTATAGATTATTTATATGTGTAACATGATTTTCCAATGATGTGATTTTTGAATTGAAATAATAATTTTGGTTTTGCAAGTCTTATACTAACTTGTTCATAATGTTTATTTTATCTTTGAAGGATTCACAATCACAAACCCTAGGTATTTTAGATTGAATATACATACACACATTATCTAGATGAAATATGGGAGGTAAAGGGGGTCAATGAAAGATATATTTATTACATTTATTTGGTACTATAAGATTGATTACCTTACCTCTTAGAGTAGTGATAACATGGACCTTGTTAGAGATACAGTATACATAACCCTCCTTGGGGTTAGGATGAGGAGGATGTTCATTTTATCCATTGTAAATGTTTTGAAGAGTAAAATTAGCACAAAAAAATAGAGACATATGAACGCTAGTAAGAACTTAATTTTTGAGTATATGAGGTGACTATCATAATTATGAGCCATAAGAAGTGGTGATATGAGTCTCTATATTCTCATCAATATTTGTACGTACATTTTTATTGGTATATTTATTAGCATAATTATAAGTGGTTACTAGAAAATAAGGATTTTTATTGCATTTATTATGAGCCATGAGATACTCATAAGAAATGTATTAATCATTAGGAAGATTAAGATCCAAAAGAAGAGGATGGTTACAAGATGTCATCTTAAATGTAAACTCTAATATGTGTAGAATGAATATTTAAAAAGTTAACTAGATTAGCAATGCAATTTTGAAATATGAGAATAATTTTTTTTAATAAAAATAATAAATAAGCATAACATAGAAAAATAGGGAAACTAAGGTATCCCTTGTGCCTTGGATGTGAAAATTTACTAAAAATAGTAAATTGAAAAAACTAAAAAATACATATAAGATTTTGGTGACAACAAATTGGTTTTTTATTATATCAACCTATGTTTAAAAAACGTCTAAGGAATTTGTAAATTGAGCTATTGTGAAGCATAAATGATCCAAATAATGTGGGATGATTGATAAGTGAAACCCTAAAATATTATTTAATGAAGAATCAACAATTGTGATAAATTAGTGATAAATTTTAGAAACATGAGAGATGTATTTTTAATAAATTATTAAATTATATGAAATCCATAAATTAACTAAAAATAAATATTGTTAACCTTGTATGTCATAATTTAGTAAAAATAGTAAATTAAAATTTTTAAACAATCCTTATAGAATTATGGTGAAAAAAGAGGTTTCAAATTATAACAAGTGTATTAAAACACTTTAATGAATTTGAAAATTGATTTTTTTATGACATAGAAAGGAGCCAATCAAGGAAAATAATTTTGTAAGTGTATGAACATAAAACCCTAGTAATAAGAAGAGGGTGGAACCCTAGGTTAAATATGTAATTTAATTATAAATTTTGCATTAGAAAAATTTAAATTATAGGTAAAATATGAAACCTAGAGAAAAATTTATAGTTTTGAAAAATAAGGTTGAAACCCCAAGGGAAACTTAGGGCTTGAAAATGTTCAAATAGAATGCATGTTTACCAAAATTTTAACCCTGTTTGGACTGAGTTAAAAGAGAATAGCCTAATCAATTAGGCATAAGATTATTTTAAATATAATCTAATTAAATAATTGATATTCTCAATATTATAATACAATGCTAAATTTATGGAAATATGATAAAAATAGAAAGTACCATACTAAATAGTACTTTGAATTCTTAAACATGAAGAAGAGATAAAATTTAGTTTATTCATTGATGTACAAGGAGATTTGACTAATAAAATTATGGAAAAATATAGGTTAATTCTCTGTAAGGATTTATTATATTTATAATATTAATTCAATGGTCTCTTGGACACTACTATCAAAATCTAGACACTAAAGTTGATGTTTATGTCTTAGTTTTGATGCTTGTGTCTGCAAAGAATTATAGATAATTTTATATAAATTCCACCTACACCTATTAGGGTTCACTATCACCTTGAATTTTTTTTATTGAAATCATACACACATGTTATAAATAATGTTGTGTAAATTAAAACCCTAGATCCTCAATTAGGGTATGCCACATTATAAAATAAGAGTTAATGGTCTCAATTAAAGTTGAGATGACCTAAGATAACCCTCTATTAGTGAGCATTTCCTACATAGACAATATTCAAAATAGAGCCTTAGATTGATGTATTTTTCCCCTTATGTGGGCTTGTGTATCAATCATTATGGAATATGATAAATGCGAGTGTATCTAGTGATCTAGCTTGAATATTGGTAAATAACTATCATGTGATACCATTTTAATGCTTTAGACATCTAATAACATTTATCCTACCACTAACTTTTAAATAGGGAAGAATAGGGTAGTTTTTCAAGCTTAAGAGGTGTTTTTACTTGGTATAAGATAAATGTGTGATTGATTTATACTTGATGATAGTGATTAGTATTTGATTTTTGTTTATACACACATTTTGGAATTATGTCATGGGAGGTGAAATTAAGAAAAATATGCCAACACATACATATATAAATATTTGGAAAATTTATCATTTGTAGGGTTTAAAAAGTAGCTTCAGACTTGGGACACTAGTATTTATGCTAGTGGCTTAATATAAATGGTAGTGTTTGGGATGATAGAAAGTTGATGAAGATTTGTAACTACCAGAATACAATATTAATTAAGTTTTAGGTATATTTTTGGCTACATGTGATTTGGGTAATCATAAAATTAGGTTTAGACTATAGTATAATCATTTAGGCACAGTGAAATATGAACACAATCCTTTTGGAAACAAGAAGGTGTTGAAATGAAGGGTTGATCTATGAGTGATATTTATCAAGTGTACAAGACTAATTTATCACATAAAATATATATTTAACATCTAAACACACCCAATCAGACCTTATCTATATATTGAGTCCAATTTTAGACTTTGATCTTTTATAAGAAGATAAATGTGCTAAGGATAAGATCATGTCATTTGATGTGATCTATATTCTAAGATAATTTACTTCTTATGATATATATTTTGAGTATTTTAAATTTTAATATTTTCCTCCATAAATTTTTTGAAAAACAACCATGGGTATAAATATGCATTTAACCCTTATTGAAATAAATATTAAATAAGAGAGTAGCCTAATCAACTAAAGAATAAACTACTCTAAAAGAAGGCTAATCAAAAGAATTTAGATTCCATTGATATTATCATAAGATATACTAAATATAAGAATATTTCAAATATATAAAGTATAAAATTCAATGTTATGATAATAATAATACCAAGGATATATTGTAATTATCTTATAAAATGATGCTTAGGTCGGTCTGAGTAGTGTAGGTGTAATAATGGATTGTTTGAAGGTCTATAACCCGTCATTAGATTTTAAATATTTGATTTATGCCAGCCTAGACACTACCATTGAAATAGGGACACCAACATAAATTATTCTATTTCAAAGAAAATGTTTATATCATTTATAGAATATATGTCCATTTTATATAAATTACACATGAACCTATTAGGGTTCACTATCACATTAGATATTCTATGTTTGAGTCATTTGTATAAGTTATTGACATTATTATATTTCTCCAAACAATACATTATGGAATGTGCACCTATAATGTGTCTCAAACTGAAGTATTCATGGAAATTTAAATTTTGATCTATAATATATATAATATGTGTCATAAAATATGAAAAAATATGTCCCAAATTTAGGAAAATATATCCCAAATGTATAAGATTATATCACAAATGTATATCTGAATCATGAAAACTATATTAATCATGTAGAATCAAGTTTAAATGTATTTATGTGGAATAATGTCTCAATTACATTCCCCCAATGATATAAACCCACCCCATTTTTAGGTGAGGGTAATTTTGAGAGGATCCTCCTATAATAATTCAATAAAAATGCTTGAAATAATAGAATTACAAAATGAACTGAAGCACTAAATAGATTATATTGATCACAAATCACTTCAAGGGGGAAACCTCCTTTGAGAAAGATAAATCCAAATAATTTGTGGATTCCTTAAATGGCCTCAACACTTATATATGAATTATAATCTAAGTAACTATTACTTCTCATGAATGTGGGATAAAACAAAATGCTCACGGGATGACTTAAAAAGCATATGCATCTATAGTAATTAATAATATAATAAGGTAAAGAGAAGAGATATCATAGGTTCATAACATCCCCTCCCTATTATAAAATTATTTATCCTTAAAGATTCAAATTTGGGAATTGGTGTTGAATTTGAAATAGTGGTTCCCATGTTGCATCCTCTAATTGCATTCCATGCCATTGAATTAAAACCTTGGTGATAGAATGAGAGCAAATTTGGCATGTGTTCCTATCCAAGATTACCTCTGGATCAAGAAGAATGGATCTTTCATTATAAAGTTTGGGTAAAATAGTATGCACTCTGGTGTTTGTGCCAATAACATTCTTCAGACAAGAGACATGAAATAATAGGTGAACTCAGGAAGAAGGTGGGAACTCGAGCTTATAAGCAACCAACCCAATCTTCTAAAAAACCTAATAGGACCCATAAAACTTGTGTGATAGATTATGATGCCCTTTGAGTTTTAGGTAGGATTGTTTGTAGGGCTGTAGGTCAATAAAAACCATATCACCTAATTCAAAAGTGCACTCAGAATGTTGTTGATCTACCTATTGTTTTAGTCAATTTTGTGCCATATGAATATTTTCCCATAGGGTACTAAAGATATGATCTTAGGTTTAGAGGATGATGTTGATTTCTTGAATTGATGAAATATTGGGGTCGTATGGAAGGATCAATGGTAGTGATTGACCATAGACTACTTCATATGGAGTCATTTTGTTGAAGTGTGATAGGAGGTATTTTACCACCATTCGATGAGAGAGCCATTTTTCCCACTGATATTGTTGTTCTGAGGTGAAGTAATACAGGAAAGTTTCCAAGAGTTTATTAATAATTTCAATTTGGCCATCCTTTCATGGATGATACCTAGAACTCACATTCAATAGAGTGTCAGTCCATAAAAATAGTTTCATCCAAAAATGGCTGGTGAAAGTTGCATCATGATCTGAGACAATGGAATGCCATGAAGATGGAAAATCTAGTCTAGGAAAATTTGTGCAACTATGGAGGTAGTATAAGGGTGGCTAAGGGCATGAAAATGACTATATTTGGAGAGGCAATAAACCAAAACCAATATCACCATTTTCCCTCTAGATTTAGGGAACCACTCAATGAAATCCATAGAAATATCTATCCAAATCTTGGTAAGGATGGGAAAGTGTTCGAGCAACCTAGGGATGAGTGTTGTTTCACCCTTGTTACATTGGTAGGTATCACATTTAGCCACCATCTATTGATTTGTCTTTTTCATTTCCTTTCGAAAGAAGTTGCATCATGCCTACTCAAAGTTTTAATAAATCCCAAGTGTCATATAGAGGGAGAGGCATAGAGTTCATAAAATACAATCTAATATAGATCTATATTTTGGGGAAGCACTAGATGTCCTTTGCATCATATAGAAGCACCATCCCAAGAATGATGTGGTATAGTCAAGGAGTTAGTGGCCAATTGTTGAATGATTTGAGATAATGAGGAGACATTGACATACCCTTGTTGTATAGTGTCCAACCAATGTGTAATAGGCATGGAAATAGATGAAAGGGAAACTTGATCCATAAATGTGTGAGATAGAGCATCAACCATAATATTATATTTACCCTTCTTGTAAGTTATCTCATAGTCATAACCCATTAGTTTCCTGACCCATTTCTATTGTGATGGGGTAGAGACCCATTATTCTAAGAAATATTTTATACTTTGGTGATTAGTTTTGATGCAAAAATGATTACCAATAGGTATGACCACCACTTCTATACTACAATAAGTAAAAAGCACTACATTTTTTCTAGAAAGGGATTTGTTGGTGAATGCAATGGGGCATATTTATCAGAGGAGAACAAAACCTAGTCCATTACTGTAAGCATCACTCTTGATAGTGAAGGTCTTAGCAAAATTTGACATAGCTAGAATAGGTGTAGTACACATAACTTGTTTCAATACTTGAAATGCACATTCAATAGTTTGTGTCTAAGTAAAAGCATCCTTTTTTAGCATAGTTGTCAACAGAGCTACAATATTCCCATAATCCTTGAAAAACTTGTGATATTACCTAGTGAGCCCCAAAAAACCATAGAGCCTCTTAAGTGTCTGGGGATGTAGCCAATTTGTCATAACAACTATTTTTTTTAGGATCCACCTGAACCCCTTAAGCTAAAACAATATGCCTCAGATACTCCACTTCATCCTAGATAAAAGAACATTTGGACTATTTGGCACAAATATGATGGCCAAAGAGAATTTTTAGTGTGAGCTCTAGATGTTGGAGATGCTCAGACCATGTTTTACTATAAATGAGGATATCATCGAAGAAGACTAGAATGAATTTCCATATGTAGGGCTAGAATATTTTATTCATCAATGCCTGAAATGTTGAAGGAGCATTAGTGAGTGCAAAGGGCATGACCAAGAAACAATAATGGCCATTATGTGTGCATAAAGATGTCTTAGTGATATCATCCTCATGAAGCCAGATCTAGTGATATTCAGAGTGGAGATCTAATTTTGAGAAAAATGAGCACCATGAAGCTCATTAAGAAGCTCATCAATAACAAGGATCAAGAACTTATCCTTGATTATGAGGTGATTAAGTACATGAAAATAAATAAATAAATGATATGACCCATATTTTTATGGATAAGGAGAACTAGGGAAGAATATGGACTGGTATTGGGGTGAATAATGCGTTATTATAGTGGGTCCCAAATAAGCACCTTAATCTTGGTATTTTGTTGGAATGTGTAATGATAAGGCCTGATGTTGGGAGGACTACTTCTTAAAAGGATATAAATACAATGGTCCTCTAGCCATGAAGGTGGTAATCCCACTAGTTTGGCAAAGACACATGCATATCATTATAGAATGGTTTGTAGGTCAAGAGTAGTGGAGACTGTTGATGATTACATTTAAATGGAATGGAGTTGAGTAATGACATCATGTGAATTCTTATTAAGACATTTTTACATAAAATGTGAACTTATGATGCTAAGAGATCTATGTTTTAGTCCTTTCAATGTGTGTTTTTGCCCATTATCTAAAAACTACATCCAAAGTTCAATAAAATCCCATAAGATGGGTCCAAGTGTTTGTAACCACTGGGCTCCCAAAATAACATCACATGCCTAAGGATAAGGCAAAAGTGTTGGATCACAAGTTATAATCTCTAATATAAATAGACACATTGTGATACTTTCCTTGGAAGATAATGTGCCCCCATTAGCAATCATGAATTCAAAGTTGGAACAAGGATGGATAAAATAGTCAACCCATTTGGTGATTTGAGGGTCAATGAAGGTATGAGTGCTACCTGAATCAATGAGTATTATGAGAGGGATATTCTTGAAGTAACCCTTGACTTGCATGGTTTATGGGGTAGTAACTCTAGCTAAGGCATGGAGAGATATCTCTAGTTGGTATTCTTGAGAATTAGGTTCCATAATTAGTTGAGCTTCTTCTGAATCATTTGTTATATCCTGAACATCTTCCCAATCTTCAAGTTTAGGTGGAGAGTTCACATCAAATAGGTAGAGATTTTTCTTGACACATCGATGTCCCTAAGTGAATTTATCATCATAGTTATAACATAGTCCTTTTTCTCTACAGGATTGCATCTTTTCTTCAGTCAATTGCTTGATAGGAGTGGTTATGGGAGTTGGCATTGTTTGAGAGAATTATGGATCTATATTTTTAAATGGAACAAAATTAGTTTTGAATCATTATTGAGCTATTATCTTATCCTCTACCAAATTAGCCAACCCTAAGGCTTCCATCATTGTGTTGGGTTAGAACATTTTGACCTTAGATTGAATTGTATCTTTTAATCTACTGACATAGCAACTCCTGAAGAATTCATGAGACAATCCCTCTATGTGATTGGTGAGTTTTTCAAATTCAATTTGATATTCTCTCACTATTCCTATTTGGAAAAGTTTAGTGAGTGCTCTAGTGAAGTCATTGAAAGTAGTAGGACCAAAACATTACAAAATGAGAGTGCAAAAATTGGTCCATATGGGTTCATCATGAGCCTTGGTATACAAATGATACCGTTGAAGGGATTCAAGTTCTAAGTGAAAACATGCAAGTGGAACCTTGATATGATCTAAAGTATTATTCAAAGTAAAATATTTTTATATTTGATAGATCCATCTAATTGGATCTATACCATTGAATCAAGTAAAATTAAGTTATAGCCCATGATAATTGCTAGAAGAAGAAAATACAGTGTCTGAAGAAGACTATGGATGTCATCTGTTGTTCATGGTGGTATGTTGAAGATTAAGTCCAAGATTTTTTTCATCGATATCTTTGATGTGGGACTTGAGGGTTTTGATTTCATTCTCCATGTGTTTTTCTCATGTTCAAATTATGACCATGACTTGAATAAAAGATTTTTTTATTTTTTGTAATGGATAGGAAAACTAGAGTTAAGACATGTTTAGTAAGGAAGGTTTTGAATTTGGGTGAAAACAAAAGGGGTAAAGGTGATTTTAATTAAAAAAAAATCATAGTGGGAGTATGATTGATGAAAACAAGGGTAATTTTAGGCATGAAAATTAAAAAACTAGAAAATTGGTCAAAGAGAGACAAAGGAGTAGAAAGAGACGATGAACACAATGGAAATTTTTTTAGGCCAATGGACAAAAATAGAAGTTATGGAAAAAACTAAAAAAAGGGAAAATTATAATTTTTAGGAATTGGAATATGATTCCTCAAGGAAGAAAATGTAGGGAATGAAATTTTAGGTGTCTAGATAAAGTTTGAGGATAAACGGGGCTACAGATGGAAAGATATTGTAAACAAATTAAAAATAATTAATTTTATTTTCTAGTTTTCTTTCTAGTGATAAGTCCTCTATAATTCTATTGAGACTCTGCATATAGTTTGTAGATTCTAAGTTATATCAAATATCTACCTGTAATTCTTCTAATAGTCTGTAGATACTCTATTGATTGATTATTTTTAGTCTATTAGAAATATTTTAAAATTGATAGAAATGGGCCCCAAGTTTCAATGGTTATCTAAGGGTTCTAAAAATTTCATTATGGTCACCAATGTTATCTAAGTGAGTACCACTCTCTAGAAATGTTTTGGCCATAAATTTATCTCTTTGCGATAGCTCTTAGTTTTCCTTACAAATGGGAACTACTTAATCAGGAAGGAGCTATTACCCATTTTATTGGTAGGTCCTCTCAATGAACCAACTACTTTGGGGTTCCAATGGTACTCCTGACAATGAGTTTTAGGGATTTCACCCAAGCACTTCCCAAAGTTATGTAGTTATGTTTTTACCCTAATCCAAAATTGATTATTGTGTTACAAGAAAATACTTAAAAAAATTATGCAACAAAATAGAGTTATTTCTAAAAAGTATTATGCAAAAAAAGAGAGTGAAGACTTTTTAAAAAGAATTATCCTTAGAAATCACTCTGATACTAGATGAGAGGATCCTCCTACAATAATTCAATAAAAATACATGAAATAATAGAATTACAAAATGAACCGAAGCACTAAATAGATTATATTGATCATAGACCACTTGAAGGGGGTAACCTCCTTTGAGAAAGCTCAATACAAATAATTCATGGAATCCTTCAATGGCCTCAACAATTATATATGAATTATAATCTAAGCAACTACTACTTCCTATGAATGTGGGATAAAAAAATTCTCATGGGATGACTTACAAAGCATATGCATCCATAGAAACTACTAAATTAACAAGGTAAAGAGAATAGATATCACGAGTTCATAATAAATTTGATGTGATAGTTACCCTATCTCAAAAGGATAAGATAACCATGCTACATTTATATAAATCATGTAGTAAATAATTATATCAAAGAATCATGTCTAATTATATGTATCAATGAAGCTCAAATATCAAATCACAACATGTCCTAAAATACATGATATGGATCATGGAAATGTATAAAAGTAACAAGCTTAAAGACAATCAAACACACACACACAAGAGCACTCAATGTCACACACAAGGAGGTCTAAGGATATTGTAAACAAGGGGCATGTTCAAATTTCACACAATCAAGGGGAGGACATATTCAAACATCCACACACCATAATAAAAAATAAATAGTAAAGGAATTGGGGCCAATAACCAAGGAGCATGTTTAAATGTTCCAAAATTAATACAAAGTAGCCAACTAGAAATACACTCAAGTAAGCTATGTGATAAGATGTGATAAGTGAAATATAAGAAATTAGAATAAGTATTCCATACTATTCCTACATACATGTGTTATCAAAATGTCATATATCATAGCATATCAAGTATAATGTGTAAGAAAATAGTAAGAGTATAGGTATGTGTAAGATTTTGATTTATAATTTTTAGGATTTTAGAATGTAACCCTAGGTTGATAAAGAGATAAGGAATAAATTAGGTAATAAATTACTACAATATAAATAGCCACTAATTTTCATAATAATTGATTTCTTTTAATATTATATAAATAGTAATGAATTACAAAAGGTGTACTTAGCTGGAAAATTTAACTAAGATGGACAAGTAGTATGTTGGAAAGTGTTGCAAGAGAAGGGAAAAGTGTCATTAATAGAGAACATGTGTCATAACCTTATTCAAGTAATAGCATGGTATTATTTACTATTATCTCACTATGTTATAGACCTTTTTTGTAACACTAATATCCCTATGCAAGTAAAGTAGTGAAATTTTAGGCAAACTTTTTCTCTATTTTGAGAAGCCTATGCTTATGTGATTGAGACTTGGATCATCATTTGTTATGAACTTTTACTAATTTCACTATGAAACCCTAAGCCTCCATGCTTTCTAAGGTTTTGATTAATGTAAGTGGAAGAAGAGTGGTTTTAGTAGGGTAGGTTAGGCATGACATCAACACTCAATGTGTTGAACACTACTAACATACCAATAAATTGAAAGGGGATCAAGACTGATGTAGTTCTCCCAATTTAAGTGATGGTGTATGTGAGAATGATGCTAATATTCATGAGTATGAATATAAATTTGAATGCTTTGAGTGTGAATTGAGACTATAAGCCTAAGTAAAATTGATATTTGGGCTATTGCAGATGGATGTATGCAGAAATAGGGGTAAATAGGGATCAATAACCTTAATTTGCACAAGTTTTTATTACCTTACGCATGAAAATTTCTATATATCTGATAAATTAATGAGAGTAGTATTTATATAGTCTTATTATTCTTGTCAAGACATGAAATGAGTATAGGCAAACCTTAAGACACTTCGAGAAGTGGAAAGATATTTGTTAGGGCCAAGGGAAGCTAAGGGTCAATATAAATTCCCCATTTGCTAATAGGAAATTATGTTATAGGCTAATGGGGCCATGCTATTGTTTATGTTGATGACACATGTAAAAAATTATTGGGGGTACCTAGGTGATGGCTCAATAAAGCTCTTGATATATCTGGGCATGGGCTAGATGTGCATAAAATTTGGAAAAGGATCAAAAGAGGTCCTAAGATAGGTTTAGGGATAAACTAAGGATACAATGTCTCAAGTGACACTCATTGCATCAAAATGAAATTTTATATGACTACATTTCCCTCCCCACTTATTCAATAAATGTAGTAAAGTGAGATTATTAAGATAAATGAAAGATAAACATATTTGGACTTACTTATGAGGTGAAGCCCATGAATGTGGGTTTAAGTCTATGAATTATGATCCATTACGTGTCCTATAAAATAAACATATATGAATTATTACTTAATTAACAAATATCAAAAAGATAAATAAAATTGAGTAAAGAGATGTGTGAGAGGGAAAAATAATGAATACAACTCACTGGGTATGGGAACCGATGAAAAAACTAGTGAAATCCTATATGTTAGTGTAAATGGTGAATATATTGGATTGAGTTGATGGCTTACCCAATTATCATGTGTGGGTGGATCAATAACTCAATATGGACTTGAATCCATCATTTAACACCCATATTTGGTGGATCATGATATGTGAATAACTTGGATTTAATTGATGACTTATCCAACCATCTTATGTGTCTCAAGAACTCATGTAGGTCATGACTCCATCATTGCCTACCCATGTGTAGTAGAGGAAGTCGAAACTAAAACTATGTAGTGTTATGAAATTGTAAAATATGTCTCTAGGCCACTTGGGAACTTTGAAATGTAAAAAGGCCAAGGGGCTACTAAGGAACTTTTATATGTAAAATAGCTTAGGGGTCACTCGGGAACTCAAGAATGTTAACCATTGAAGACTGAATAAGGTATTAATATGGTGTATATGGTATCCAAAGTATAAAACATGGAGAATGACATGGATTTGTCATTCCATCTAAGAAAAATAGTACAAAACTAAGAATGTGGATATAATGTGTTATGCAGATGCCCCAATTTTGATATCTATGCATATAGATTGTAAAATGAGTTACAATAATTTGTATCTATGCATATTTGGTACTAAAATAAGAGTTAAAATGCCATGCACGATTCCTTGAATCTATGCAAGACTATGTAATTTTATGTAAAAACTACATATATAATGAGCATAAATGATAATTTGTGATTGACACTGTGTAAATCTAAGCTTTATCTTATGTATCTTTATGATAATTCCAAAATTTTCTATTTTTGAGGCTATTAGACAATAGCAAAAAAGGTGGAATATAACACATTGTGCTTTTGGTAGTGTACTATGCTATTGTCCATAATTGTTTTTTTGTTAAAAATTGAGATTGATCTATGCATGTCTATATTTGACTATATTTTCTTGAGTATGAGCTCTATAATATATGTTTGCATGCTGAAAATTATGTTTTGAGTGCACTAGGATGGCCCATTCTCTATGACAAACCTTTGTGAATGCCCCCTATTTGTATGTGAGTTATTGAACCTATGCAATAAATGATGTCAAAATAAAATATATGCATCATTTGTGTTAGACTAAAAATTTATGACATCTGTCTGATAAACCAGTATAATTGTATACATGACATCGTAATGTTAAAGAGATTGAGCATAAGTTGGAAATGTAAAATGTATGTTAGATACAACATTCACAAGGTTGCCAAGATAGATATAACAATGTAAGCATGTATATGAAAAACAAATCTAAATATAATATGAGTAAAATACTTGGGGGATGGGGCATGATGTCCATCAAGGCACCCAAGGAGGAAGGGAAGATACATGAGATCCCTTATGGCATCAGAAACTAGATGTGAAAATAACCAATAAGAGATAAGTGTCATGGCCATGATGCATTAATGAAATCATACATACAACACATGACACACACAAATTAGGACAAGGGGACATAATACAAGGGATATGGGCACATGTCGCTATGTTTAAGAAAAGGGACACATATAAGGACATGTTTAAATGGACACATATGTAAGATATCATGAAAATTTGGTTTACATCCACATGGAAGGTCACGTTAAAATGTCCAAGTATAAAAATAAGAAGCATAAATAAGGATAGGATCACATGTTTGAAGCATATTCAAATTCCCTTGAGTAGATGTAGAAACAAAGAGACACAATCAAATCTAGACTAGAAAGGCTAGAAATTAAAGTATGCATAAGCCTATGGTACAAATATATATAATGAAAAATATGTAAATAAGTTGAATCTATAGTATTAGTAGTAAAAAAAATTAGTGTAATATAGGATGATAAATACAAAGATATAAGCAATGTTAAATCTGTGATATGGAATATAAAAAGATATAACCCAACAAATCAAAAGTTGTGTGTATGATGTCCTGAATGGGAAAATATATCAATGTTAAATTGGTTTATATGTGTGTGTGGACCTGATGGATGTATATTATAACATATTGATCTATGTAGAGTATCTAAGTCTTGTATTAATCTATGAATACTCGAAGGGAACAAGTGAAACATGTATGTATGATAAAAATGGACTACACTAACATAGATAGAATATGTAGTACCTAAAAAATAGAAAGATTGTAAACATGTAAATGTATACAATCTTAAATTTGTATTTTATAAGAAATATTTGATTTTTTTTGAATTTTTGAACATACTATATATATTTTATTTTATGAGCATAATCTATTTACAAGAAACATGAAAATGAAACTATGTAAAAGTAACATGAAAACATACTAATTAATAAGACTTACAAGAGACTCACTATCAAGGTGACCTATATCAAGTAAAGGAAAAGTGACTTCATGTGATGTGTGAGGAAGTATCTGAGATATGGGAACATAATGTACTTAATAATATATAGATAAAACTATTTGTGGAGTGTGGCTATGAACATGTAGAGTTAATTGAACTACCTAAGAATTATGGGGATCTTGGGGAGCCATATGGTATAATAAGATATAAATGGCATGGATTCTCTATGCAAAGTTATTTAAGGACTAAATTTCACTAGTTTGGGTGGGAATGAGGTAGAGATAAGCTCTCTAGAATCCAAAACATGCCTCTAATGTAGGTATCTCTATAATGAAGGTCTCTATGGGAGAGTATGTATACATGGTAATGATGTAGAAGTATATCTCACCTACAATGGTGGCTCAACTGATATATGAGGTGTGTTAATTGAATATATATGTGGAGATTTTAATGGTGACTATTTTATAACTAGCCATGGATTACATAAATTATATTCATATGGAAGGTCTTCAAATATAATAACATGATAAAATTATATATACTTATGACATTTATGTAAAGTGGAGGGAATGGATTGAAGTGGATATATCCAAGTCCTATCCAATAACATATCAATTTTTTTGACAATAGGTACAACTATGAATCTAGTGGCCACATATGCTGACACAACTTGTAATGGAAGTATGATCTCCATAATGGGGATATTAACATGACCACTAAACCCAAGAATAAATTAATATTTTAGAGAAATATCATGATTTAAATAACCCAAGTGATGTCAAAGTGTAATAGTACACATATTGATGATTGAGCCATTATCAACTGTGACACTCTAAATTGGATGATGATCAATGTAATATTATACAAAGAGTGTGTATAAATTTGAGTCATCATCAATGATATCTTATTATGAGAAAGTGGTAAGAGGATTAAATGTCATTATAGTATGATACATAATAATGATATTATGGAGGGAGTATGTGCCCATTGTATGAGTATGATAAGATGTTAGTGGTGAATGTGCTTGATAAGTATAATGGACACCTAAATTTATTTTTATATCATCAGTTGTATGTTTTGGAAATGGATTGAACAAGATTTTCATTGCACTTACTTCAGTTGGTTGTGATTTGGGTTTTTATGTAGGTATACTCACATCAATGATATTAACATCAATCAAATCTTGGATCTTATGTTGTAAGATAATGTATCTATTTATAGTATGGCCAGGGACCCTATGATAATTTTAAAATGCATTAAAATCATAATTATTTGGAAGAGGCCTAGTATTATCAACCTATTTGATGAAAGGGAGATATGACATTGCATTCCAAAAGTTTCTAGAGAATGTGAGCTAGTGATTCTAGAAGATTTGTAAAAGGTCTCCTTGGAGGAGCTAATAAAACCCCATGAGGAACTAGTTATAAGGATTCATTAAATGTTTTACTTTTCTCATTCTTATTTTCATAGGGCCTCACCTTGTATGGGAGATTATTTTAACTCTTACTAGTGGAATTTGATCTATTTGTGTACTTTAAATTTTCCATGGAGAGAAGTTTGAATTTTCATTCCTTCACTGTATGACATAGATCTATAAATGATGTAAACTTTTTGAATAATATAGTTTCATGTAGGTTGGTAATAAACTTTCCTTGAATATGTCCTAGAGTTCTCTATCTACCATGGAGATTAATCTTTGATAATAATATTTTATATCACAATATATATTAAATTATTGGCTCATTAGATTTTTGCTTTAGTTGAAAAACTTGAGCATAGGAAACTTTGTCACTAATGTTGATTGAAAAATGTACCAAAAACATACATGTGAGTGGATTAAATGTCATAATAGACTAATTAAGGATATCGTAGAACCATTATAATGCATAGTCCTTTAATTTGGAAGGGAACAACTTAGTCAATAGCCAATCATTAGACATGTAGTCCAAGCATGCTACGTGAAAAGTACATAGATGATGCTCCAGGTCACCCTTACTATCATAAAAAGTAAGATTGGGTGCCACAAATGTATATGAAAAAAGGGTTACCACTATATGATGTGTTAATGGTCTATGTAGGAGAACATGAGAGTCTAAGGCATGAGATGGTCTAGTGGCACCCTGTTCAAGATGTAAGACCTTATTCAACAAAGAATGGATCTCAAGCCTAAGGGGTTTTACATTTGGAGATGAGGTATGTGTGCTATCCATAGGAGGTGTTACCATTGGTGAGAGTTTCCTAGTCATAACATGTTTCAGAATTTGAGTTACCCCCATAATAGGTGTAACAATATTAGCATCTATGGGATTAGAGGATTGAATAAGTGATGAGTTATTTATTACCAATATAGCTTTCAAAATCTCTACATGATCATGAGGTTGTTCCTGAAGTCTATCTCTAAAACTTTGTAAAATCTCATCCTTATTGATTATAAGATTATCAACATTGAGGGGGGAATGTGTCATGAGTCTCATACTGTGTATCATTATAATAATTATTTTATTGCTCATGTTCTGATGTATTATCATTAAATTCCACATAATCAATATTTTTAGGATCAATTAGAGTAATTTTAACTAGTTCTTTATCCATGGTATAAGATCAAATAAAAGTAATCTGGGTATGCTCAATAGGATTACCACTAACCCTATCACTTATTCTTAAAGGAAACGATATAATTTTTTTAGATGTCATATATTAAACAAAATGAAAGAGTGCCAATAAAATAGAGTATATGAAATCTGAACATCATAACATAACAAATAGAAATAGGAAAAATAAGGATACAAACACTAGTAGCATATAGGGATAGGGTATGAGTGTTATTTAGAGTAAGTCAAGTTCACCAAATGATTTATATTTTTTAGTAGTATGGAACATAAGCCTTGGTTGATAAATATTAGTGTAATAAATCAAGGAATAAAACACCATAGTATCAATAGCCAGTAATTTGCACAATAATTGATTTATTTGAATATTCTATAAATAGAAATGAATTATAAAAGTTGTACTTAGATGGAAAATATAATTGAGAAAAATAAGTGGTAGGTTGAGAATTTATATAGTAGTAGGGTAGAGTATCTTCAATAGAGAACATGTGTTAGAATCCTCTTCAGACAATAATGCAACCCTCTTTGCTAGTAATGCACTACACTATAGACCTTCTAAGTATGGCTAATGATCATGTGCAAGTGAAGAAATGAAATTTTGTGTAGACCTTCACTCTCTTTTGGGAAACTTTTGCATGTATGACCATGACCTAGATCATTATATGTTCTATGATTTGATTGAATTCACTATGAAACCTTAAGCCTCCACGCTTTCTAGGGTTTTTATGAACACAAGTGGAAGAAAAATGGCATTAATAGGGTAGGCAAGGTGTGACCTTAACAGCCCATGTGTTAAACACTACCTAAATATAAATATGTATAAATGGGATCAAGCCCAATGTAATTCTACCCATCTAAGTGCTAGTGTAAGTGAGAGTGGTGATAGTATTCTTGAGTATGAATGCCAATTTGAATGCTTTGAGTGTGAATTGGGATAGGAAACCTAAGTAAAACTGAGGTCTGAGATGTTGTATATGGATGCATGTATAAATAGGGGTAAATAGGGATCAATAACCTTAATTTTCACAACTATTTCTAAGCTTGTTCATGATAATTTTCATTTATCTCATAGATGAATGAGACTGGTCTTTATATAGTGCTCTAATGCTTGTCAAGACATGAAATGAGTTTAGATTTACCCTAAGATGCTTTGGCAAGGGGAAATATATATATTAGGGTAAATGTATGCTGAGGATTAATAACACTATCCACTTTGCCAATAACACATTGCATTATAGACTAATGGGGCCATCTTAATTTCCATGTGGCTTGCATGTGTGAAAAATGATCTAGGGTTCCTAGATGATGGCTCAATGCATCTCTTGGTATATTTGGGCATAGGTTAGATGCACATAAAAGTTGGAAAAGGATCAAAAAAGTTCCTAAGATAGGTTTAGGGATAATCTAAGGATATGGTGGTCTCAAGTGACACTCATTGCATCAAAATGACATTTAAAATGACTATAGAGCTATTATATAAGCTCAACATGATAATTTTAAATTATCATAACAAAATAAAGCCCATATCAATCATGATCAATAAAAGTAAAATTCCCCCAACATAGTGTGTCATATAGGTATATAAAAGGTTCAAAATATACATGGTCATGTATCATGGATATAGTATATGAATGTATCACACTCAAGTACTTATGAAACATATATGTCTATAAATTATATGATATCTACTAGCATAAAGTAAACAACATATTCAAAAATTGGTAAACATGTGAAATTTTATTTAATTTTTTTTTATTGTTTTTGTACTTTATTGATAATTTTATTATTTTGAATATTTGATTTAATTTTAATTTTTAATTTTCACATTTAATATGATTACCAAATTTTTATGCAAAATAGAAAAGAGCTTTTAAAATCTAAAGATGTCATGAAAGGGTTACCTCAATTTAGGCTCTGTATCATGTGTGTCATAATCCTCACTTATATTTACATATTCATCCTACATATTAATTGTGTCATTACAATCATATTATACATAACCATAATTAGAATAAGAAAGGAGTAACTTCTTAGGTTGGCCTTGAACTTGTGATACACCATTTTGAGTATTTGTGTGTGAAAAACTAATTGGACCATAGATTAGATTTTCCTTCTTTAAAGTTTGATTTTATTTAATATGTTCATCATTTTAAACATGTTCCATATCATTATAGACTATATAATATTCATGCATATTGGCTTGAAAACTAGGAAAATATGTAATTTATGTTTTTACTTCTTGATCCTTCTACAACACTGATTGCTCTAGTTTTATCTTTTGAATGCTTTCTTTTTCTAATTATGTATTTTAGTATTTTATTGATCTATTTTTTAAATTTCCAAATGTTTTTTTCTCTGAATTATCCTTTGTTATCCATAATTATTATTTTTAGAAATTATGCTTTAGGAGATGCACTCACAAGGTGAGTGGGTTACTTGATTGATGTGTCTAATATAGGATCACCACTATCAGTTGTATTTTTTATTTTATTATTTAAATAAAATAAAAATGTATGATGTTGATGTATTATATGATATACAAAATAATATTTTTATCTCCTTAGAGGACATAGAGGGGATAGTCTGAACAACTTATTTCTAAGAATTTCCCTTATAATTTCACCAGAAATATTATTAGCCTTTTATATAATTTTTTAATCAATTGTTGTATATGAATTATCTTTTGGTTTTTTATTTTGATATGAAAACTTGTTGGTAAAAACATTTCTAGATCAAAATGCAAACATGTGATTAAAAATAATATATTTTGGATTACATATGTATGCAATCTTATTTTCTAATGATGTGATCTTTGAACTAAAATGTTTATTTTGATTTTACAACTCTTCTATGATCCTTACCATAGTGATGATTTTATCTCTAAGGGTTTCACAAGCACAAACCATATGTACTTAATATTGAATATGCATACACACCCCATATCAGTAAGATGTGGGAGGTGGAGGGGGTTGAGGAAGGACATATTGATTACCTTGATTTAAAACTATAGGGTTACTTAACTTATATCTAGGGATAATGATAGCATGGGCATGGTTATAGGGATAGTGTATATCACCATCTATATATATTTGAGAGGAGGCCTTAAATAATATTGAAGAGATGATTTCTATTTTCCAATGTCCTATTTGGTTTGATAAAATTTTACATTAATAAAGCTTGTGTAAAAAATTGGATAGTTACTGCATAATAAAAATAGTCATACTAATATATACAACAATCTGAAACTCTAGAAGGCTAAAAACCTAGGTAAACATAGGATTTCCACAAAAGAGACTGAGATATAAAGTTTACCAAATATTTAACCCATTTTATAAATAATTATTATAGAAGAGAATATCATAGTAAACTAAGGAATATTCCTCTAAAATCATGTCAATTAATTAAATTTATATTGTACTGATATTATAATAATATATACTAAATACAATAGTAGGTAAAATATATAAAGTATAACATTCAATGTTTTCATAACATAAATATGAAGGAGATATTGTACTTAGGTTATACACTGATGCACATGTCAGTCTAATTAGTGTAGGTGCAGGAATGAACTATTTTAAGGTATGTGTCCCATCATCATATTTTGAATATTTACTTTATTCTAGACTAGACACTACCATAAAAATAGGGACACTAACATCAATGCTTTTTTTTGAAAACTAACACTTCTATAATATATGGAATAAAGGTACTATTTTTTTTAAAATCCACCGACACCTATTACAATTCACTTTCACCTCGTATATTGTCTATTTTGATCATGAGCTCACATGTTTTTAATATCAATCTATTACTCTAAACTCGAGAACATCTAATTATGGCATGCCATCTTGAAAAACAAGGATTAGTTAGATCAAGAAAATTCAAGTTAACCTCAAATATTCATATTTTAGTGAGATCTTCCTACATAATTAATACTCTGAGGAGGGCCTCAAACACATTTAGTTATCTTTTTTATGTGGGATTGTTTGTGAACAAGGGTGTAATATTATCAATGTGACTATATGTACTAATTTATCTTGTAACTTGACAAATACTATCCATGGGATGATCTTTGAATTATTCGTACTAATAATAAGAATTCTCTTATGATTGATATTCAAATACACAAGAATAGGGAATTAAAACTCACTTGTGTGAATGATTTAGTGTCCTTGAATAGGTGATTGATTGGTAGTTGTTGGATAAATAATGATTATGATTTATTTTGTATTTATATCACAAATTTTGAAAATAATATTATGGAGGGTTAAAAAATACAAATATTTTGACCCATACATGTTTAAATATTTGAAAATTTGGGTGTTTTAGGGTATTTGTAGTGGCATTGGAATTGAAACACTAGCATTGACACTAGTGTCCATATTTGAAGGGTAGTGTCATGGAGAATATATAAATTTTAAAGTTATAAAACTTAAAATGAAGGTTACATATAGGTTATTAATCATATTTTGGGCTATAAATGATTTGGGCAATCAAAATATTAGGGTAAAAACATATTATAATAATTTAAGTAGAGTGAGATGTTGAATATGAGGATTTTGGCATCATGGAAGTTAAAAACTCAATGCTAGAGCAATGAGTGATATTAGTCAATTTTCAAATATTATTTTATCATATAAAAACTATATTTAACATATACAAGATGACAGAAACTCAATATGATACACCTATCCATTAATGAGAGATACCTAAAGACCAAGATGCCTACATACTCATTGACCTACACTTAAGAATAAAGTGTAATATAGAAACTAACACAAGTGTGCCTTAATTGAAATTAATGATATAAATGTGGATCATAGATCATACATCCATGTAAAATAGTGATAAAATATGGAGATGATATTATATTACCATAATAAGGGAGAGTTGTGCTTCATATGTGACTAAGAATAACAAAGGAATTGAGAGTATATGAAAATTTAAGTCAAATATAAAAAATAGAAACCATAAAAAGGGAAAGGTCATGGATTATAGTTGAATTAATGTTAATAGTTAAACCATACAAACAAAAAATAGGGTATAACACAAACACTACGATGAATAATACAAAAGGATGCCATAAAAAATTGAAGGAAAAAATCACCAAAATATAATTGTGAGACCATAAAATAGAGTACTAAACCATAAGAAACAAATATGTTATACCAAATATCCATAAGGGAAATGTATGCTGACATTAAAAATTTAATTATATAAAATAGATTATTAAAGAATCCAAAAAATGGACCAAAGTCAAAAAAAAAAGTGATACAAAAGACCAACAAAAGAAATAGAGGTCAAGATAAAAGTGATCACCAAAATGTGGAAACTCTACTAAGAAATTAAGGTATAGGAAGGAGTAAATAACATGGTGTTGTGACCAACACACTATTGAGCATTGTTCCTATTTTTGAGGTTTGGCATTGATGTTTTCATTGATGTCAAAGGTTCTTCAGAAAGTTATTGAAGAATGTAGCTATGTGAGAGGACATTGATTAGTGTTACAATGAATGTGAGAGTGTAAGAAATTTTTGATATATGTTATTATAGATAAATGAGTGAAGTGAAGTTTATCATGGAAGGTCATTGTTGTCAAAGTTGTTAAGTGCTTGAACATAGTAAGTGACTTGAGAAGGTATGTGCATAAGATACTTAGTCTTGTGTATGAAGGGTCATGATGGCTTGGTGAGATGAATTTACATGGGAATGAAAGGTTTTATGAGGTTTATTGATAATTTATAAGATCCATTGGATTAATCATGAGATTATTAGGGTGATCCTAAAGGGGTAGGACCTACAGACCTAGTCTGCACCTAGACCACTTCTAGACCCTACCTAGCCTAATAAGGTATAATAGTCTATTATAAAGGCATGTGAAGGATGTATTAATATTTATAATAATGAGATATATTTATTTAGTATGTGAGTGAGGTGTATATCACATGGAATGAGGCATTAAGTTTAGTTTCAAGGCCTAATATGGTTTGTAGGTCAAGGTCTAAGCAAAAAAAGAAAGAGAGAGTATGGACTAATGGGGTATGGAGTTATATTTAAAATTAAAGTATGGATAGGTGAGTGTTTTCATATGTATGATATATTATTTAAATAATTTTTCCAAAATTTGAGGTCATGGTTTGCAATAAAAACATGAAAAGTGGTTTTGAGGTATCTCAAGTGCACAAAATGAAGGGTTCTCAACCCCAAAAGGATTTTATTGTGTTTTTTATCTTTTCAAACCTATAATTGGGAATATAATATATTAATTTTGTATGGGGAATGGTATTATATAAAATTTATATGAATTAGTTTTTGTATCAAGGGGAAACACTTTATGAATAATCGTTAACAATGAAAGTGTGTTTAAACCCTCTTAGAACCCTAATAAGGACCTGATGTCGAATATTTTGGTCAAAACCACATATAATGGTATAAAATGACTATAAATACTATTGTATATTATACTAATATCTCCCAATCACTTCTAGGTGTGATTGAGTTGTCATGTGTGTGAGTAGACCTTACAAGAAAGTGTTAGTTTATTAGATATTTATTGTAGCATTCAGAGTTAACCAAGTAAAAGTATGCACATAATTAGATGGAGAAGGATGAGACTTTTATTTCATTTCCATGGTGGATTTTGGACATGTTATAACACTCAAGTGTGTTAAACAAGTCATTTTGGTTGACTAGTCATTAATAGGCCTAATGATGGAAACAATAAAAAACCTAGGCAATAATGAGAAGAGGTTTAAAAATATGTTATAATGGAATAGGGACGAAAAAATGTTCATGGATGTGTTTTTAAGTAATTTTAATACATTATAATTTTTTTAATAATTTGTTTACGTCAGTGCTTATAGTGAAAAAGTTTCTCACAAGTTGACTTGTCTGGCTCAGTGAGGTCTATGTATAGTGACATTATGAGATTGGTATGTAAGACTAATATTTCCATTTGAACATATTATATTTATATCTAATATTTGTCCAGGTATGTCAAAGGATATTTTTAAAGTATCAATTTTCATGATAATATCTCTTTCATATGTTGAAGATCAAGTTGTTCATGACTAGGTTTTAGTGTTCTGGTAGTTATGAGTGGGCTATTTGCAGAGAAGAGTTTGAATATTTTTATCCTAAGTTGTGAAGCATAAATAATATGGTGATGTAATTTATGTCATATATATTATGTATATGTTTTTTATTTCAATATTTAATTAGTTAATTTATGCTTAATCTTTAGTAGTTCAAGATGGACTTTTTATAGGTTCATGGCCTAATTGTGAACAGTGCTAATGGCATGCTTGAAGTGGTGGTTGGAGATCAAATGTGTCATGAACATAATATGATATTATTATATGTATATTTGAGTTTCATATGTAATTTATATACCGTGTTTTGTATTTGAAAGTATTCAAAGAAGATCAAAGGGTAACATGTACTAATGAAGTCCTAAAGAAGGATTTGGTCCATTTGAGCAATGGATGTAATGTTTGATTAATGTTTTGGAATTTAATAAGGCCTATTATGTTGAAAATATAAGTGATCAAGTGTGTATTTATTACCAAAACTTATATGATCAAGATCTTATTATAAGAACACAACCTAATAGGCCTAATTAACTAGTTAAAGAAAAGAATGAGTTGAAATAGAAGATATAACACTTTGAAGAGATAAAGGAGGTATTATAGACCATAATAAGGGTGAAAATAAACTATCGTGAATATATAATATGGTTAATATATATGAATATCAAGGTCAAATGACCTAATATATCTTGAAGAGACGTAGTTGAGTGAAGGATCCTAAAAGGTAGTTTAAGAGGGATAAAAGAGTGTGAATAATTGAAGAGGTGGTCATCATAAGTTGGTTGAGAAACAAGGTGTATTTAAGGTGATCAAAACAATCAGGTGGCTGAGTTGGTGCTAATTTATCTAGGTTTTTTTGCCTCCTTGCAAGTTGGTACTTTATAAAGCCTAGCTGAGTTGGTGCTTAGCTAGTTAGGGTTGGTGCTTCACTAAATTTGGTGTTTGTATTATAGGACTATAGTAAATTTGAAAATATTAGTGGTTTTTATTACCCTTTAGGTTTTACCACTCAAATAGGTGTTATATGTGTTATGTTCTTGTCTCATGCTCATATAAATGGTTCTTGATGTGTTGTTAGTTCACTATATTGTTTTGATAGTTCATGAATGATAAAGTAAAATTGTATTTTTTTTTAAGACTGATTCACCCCAACTCTTAGTCATTGTGCTTCCAAAACATAACCCATTATTTTCTAAATTAGGACACCTTTCATGAACCTATATTATTTTTCTAAAAAATTTCATTGCACTTGGGTCTAAGATTTATCTATTTGATTCAATTTCTCTTTATAATCTTAGAAATGTGGGTCAAAATCAATGTATAACAATTAAAATCAAGTTGAGTGTTTGAAGGAAAGGTAGGTATTTTTATGGAAAACTTATTTAACATTAATAGAGAAGATGTTACTCTTTATTCATTTTCACATTATTTGGGGAAAATTTACGCTAAAGGGTTTTCAAGACATTAAAATTGACTATAATTTCCTCCATGAATTGTCTCTAACTATTCTTGAATTACTTTAATTGATTGATTTTATGATTTTTTGGTCATTAATTTAAATTCGTTATCATGTAGGCTCAAAAAATCAATCCCTTGTTTTCATACATTATCACATTTCCATTCTTGGTTCTAGTTAGGTAAGGGCCATTACTTTTAAACATTCAAAACTTTTTAAGGTATTGAATTGATCCTCTAAATCCACATGGAATATATTTGTGGCTTCACACTTTTTCTAAGTCAAAACATGGAAAAATAAAAGATGCAAATGGTTTGAGTTAGCCACCAGTGCCACACATCATGTTTTCATGGTAGCGTACCATCATATCATGAAAGTAAGATCTCATAGATAACTGACTTACATGAATGTGACCCAATTTTAGCTTTCCACTTTTAAACAAAAAAATAAATTGTGGATTTGAATATTTTTACCAAGAATTTTCAAACCAAGGCATAAATATGTGGGTATGTGATCCTATCACATGCTACCACACATAATTTCTCAATGCCACATAGACTATTTTTGAAGCATAATTTTTCAAAGTTAGGTTATAATATGTTTTAATGTTAATGCTATATATTATAGTGTGACATAATAAAAACATAGCATGTATCTTTATTTCATAAATATTCACAATTCATTCCTACACTTTGTGGAATGTAATAAAAACAAAAGGTGCTAAGTGTCCTCATGGCATTTTTTTTAAGGAAATCAATATTTGGGTTGAAAGGATTAAAAAAAATCCCTCACTAAGTGACATGGTGAAACACAACATAAAATTCAAAATAAGGGGACACAACAGTGTATAGGTGTCAAGAGTAGAGGTATCCTAAGCCTTTGAATCAACATGATTCAAAGGAAAATATAAAGGGTCAAATTTGTCATGAATGGATGATTAAGCATATCTAAAGTGTGAAATAAAGGAATGTGTAGAGATTAATATTGATAAGCAACTCCATTAATAGAATTAGGAAAACATGTTGGCCCATGAGCACAAGAGAAAAAGTGATGGCCATCATTACCAATCAAATTGGTGCAAGTCCATCTATGTTATAATAATTTGTATATTTTTTCCAAAAATGGATAATTGAGAAAAATAAAGATACAAGGGTGATTTAAGCTTGTGGTGATTAAAACTTTGATGAAAATTGTGTTTCTTACTAACAGTAACAAAATTATTTAGATTAAATAATCAATATAAATAATGAATTAAGGAGCATGATTATTATTTTAAAAATGGAATATACCTCTCAATTGAAGAACATGTTTTATAGAAGATGGCATAATCATCAAAAGTGAAGAATTTAGAATGCACATAAATGAGTTCTTAATTTGGATGACTAGGATACTAGGTGTAGTTAGAGGTAATCTTAATAATCCATAAATAAACCACACAAAGATCTTTGACACATGGAAAAGTTTTATTTTAGCACCCACCAATTAATATCCCCAATCTTAAAGATGATGCTAAGGTAAATTTGAAATCTTTGGAAATTCACAAGAGCCAAAAATTGGTTAAGGTAATGGTGCCACACAATGATCACCAAAAACATTAAGTGGTATATCATGTTGAGATGTTCTCAATGGATAGGTGGTTCTTTTTAGTTTTGCCTCAAATTTCCACTCCGTTATTTTTTTTTGTCCCTTCTACACTATTTGATGATTATAACAAACTCTGCCATCATGGCCATGAATGGGATTTGGTATTTTGACTTTAGTTTTAGTCTAAGTAGAGATATGTGGATAGAGGTTAATTTTAGTCAGGTTCATAGATAACCCATGCAAACAACAACATTTGTACAAAGACTAGGAATTCAATTTAATAACTTACCCCCCTCCTATTTTGGGTTCTTTTTTAAAATTTTACCCACACTTAGAATTAGGAACCACTATTAATATTTAAATTGGGGGTATTTGAAAGGTCTAAAAATATGGTAGTATTTGGATGCATGATTGGTGTTTCCATGTGGCAATGTTTGTATGTTCTCAAAGTCATTCCCAACAAGATAAATACGAGAGACTTAAACCATAAATTATGCCTTGGGTTGTATCCACAATGTTAAAATGAGATGGATTTATCAAATTAATATTTTCTCTATAGATGGGCATAAAATTACCATTAATAGAGAAGATAAACAAAAATTGTGCTAGAAGGAGGGCCATATCCTAAAAATTTGAAAATATATAGAGATCAAAATAATTAACCAATATTTTAATTCTATATTAAACTGTATTCGATTGCGCACATCACTAGTTATAAGTTTACTCATGTTTTTTATTATTCCCACCATTACTAGCACATAGGATACTTAGAACCAATATAAAGAGGTCAATAATCCCTATAGTTTAGCCTAATTTTTATATACAACATAATCCTAAAATTCTAGGCCAATGTCTTCATTATCGAGGTTAACCATTAACATTATTGGTAATGTTCACAACTTACATATAAACCTTTAAAGATACCTCCCATGATTTACACCCAATGAGGGATGTACCACTGAAGAGAACATAAAATATTATAAGACAACCTTAATGATTTTGAATGTTGAAATCAAAGATGTAAAATGTGTGTTCTTCCCATATACCCTATAAAATGTTGCATATGATTTTTTCTTAATTTGCCTGAGAACTCCATCATTGGATGGGACCAATTCAGTAACATGTTGTTAGCCTAGTTGGCATAAGTCATTGACCTAATTATTTTATACCAACAATTTTATGGTATGAAGAGAGAAACCAATGAGCTAGTCATAACATTTAATGCAATATTTCTATAGATGCATTTTTTCTTAACCATTGTACAAAGACCTGAAACCTAGTTAATGCATGAAATATATAAGAATACCTTAGATAATTGGATAATGGTTTTCTTGTAGAGATATCCTAATGGACATAGCACTAAAATAAGTTAAATCCATTAAGGTGGACTAGAAAATAAGATGACAAGGCCATTTTCTTGTACCATCTCAGATGTCATCCCAAATCTACTAGCCTTGAACCTATATTTCAAATGATAACTAGAACATCTAAATGAAAATTATTGTACCAATCATAGACTAATGACCCCTATGAAAAATAACACCCAATCAACACTTGGGCTTCATTGATAAAATCTAATGGTGAAACAACAACTCAGGTTCATAATTAGGCACTGGTCCTTATTATTAATAACATATAAAATGCACCTAAAGATTCCACAAAAAGTGAGCTAAAAACTATATAATAGATGGTCCAAAACCTTAATAATAACTTCTTAGGTGTCCAAATGAAAATTGGGAACAATGGTGTGGAAAATCCTAACATAAATTTATCCTCCTAGAGATATATCCATCCCTTCAACCATTCTAATAACCACCCTAAATACTTTCCAAACAAATTAGTTTTGATTAATATTCATGAGATATCTTTGCCTAACTGGTATAGAGTGTACAATATGGTCTAACATGGAGATTTGGATTGTATCAAGTTCTATAATGAATTTTTTATATTCTAAAAATATATGAAAGGATAAGAGGTTATCAAAAAAAATCCATGATTCAACCAACTATTTTTAATCCCCAGGCATGTCTAAATGCCCAAATAATGCCAAAGTATTATCAAACTTTATTTTAATGAAACATGAGGATAATAAACAAGAAAAAATTAGAGATGAGATCCATGACTTCAAAAAACACCAAAAAAATAATTGTTCATCAAGGATCAAGGCACAAAAATAAATCATTATAACATTTAATCCTCCTAATACTAGAGTTATTCCCCTTGATTTGAAAGAAAATAATGATCTTCCACCCTCAAAAGTTGGTAACCAATGACCTACTATCAAAATATCATGGGATATATGAAAATTATTAAATTTAATAATATGTTACATGAACTTTCCCAAATAATAGAATAAGATGACCTAATTCAAAAAATACTAACTCATAAACCATCCCAAGCAAAGTAAAATGTCGCACACACTAATGTAGTAATCCACAAAAATAAGGTTGAAGTCCCTCACTTCCTCCTCACATCTTATAGGATATTAATGAATAATTTGTATAATTTTCAAGTAAATTTTGGTACTTCAACCAATGTAATTATAGTGTATGCATGTCATAAACTAAGTCTGACTTAGATTAAGATAGAAAATATCATCATTTAGTTATAAAAATTAGAGGATAAGGTAGTGGTATAGTTGTTAAGCATAGAAAAGTAGCTAGTGTTAGATGTTACGATCCAAAAATTCATAAAATTCCAGGTAGTGGAAATTCCATAGACATATAGGATGCTGTAAAGTAGATTTTGGTCGAAGATAGTGAATGTATACATAGCCATAGATTTTTTCCGCATGTTACTACCTTGTATAGGGGTCTCCATCTAGATATGAATATACAGATAACCTAGGATAAAACATATGATCACATAGTATAATTACATAAATGATAAAGTAAATTCCATGTCATCTAACGTAGACATTTACACCCTTTTTAAAAAACCCACTAGCATCAAACATGATGGAAATTCTGATCCATTAGGCTTATGGTCCCTTTATTTTGATGGGACCCATTCTAAAAAATGTTTAGGATCTAGTATTTTATTAACCAATCCAAAATGAAAACAAAACTTGGCCACATATAGGTTTTAGTTCCATTTGAAAAATAACCATTATGAATATGAAATAGTAATTATAGTCTTGTAATTTTCTCTAATACATAAAGCCAAGAAGTTACAAGTATTTAGGGATTAAGAGTTGCTGATTAATGAGGTTAAAACTAAGTATTAGTGCAAAATATATTACATAAGAAAGTAAAAACATAAGGAATCAAATTTAACTAAGGCATTCAATTTTTTTTAATTTTATCTCCATCCTTATGAAAATAATCAAATTAAATATTATATAGAAACATCAAATTCAAATATGCCCCTCTTTAGATGATTATGAGTTTAAATAATTATCAGTTGAGTTACTACCATTCCCATCCATCCTTGGTAATGTCAATAATTACCATGTATTAGGAGATTATCCACATAGCATGGAATTTATGAAAAAATTGGCATGTTTGATGTACATATCATAGAAGAGAAGGATTGAGACAACCATATAAGTAATGAATGGGATAATTATGGAATTATGAATCTAAGGGATAATCATGTTCTAAAGGGTATTATTTTATTGGAGATAATATTATACATGCATAGTTTAGTCAAGAGACCCATGTGACTAGTCTTTGTAGGTTATAAATTGAATAACATAAAATAAGGATTGATTAATGAGCCAAAAAATGTCAATGTCATCTATGACTACACTAAGTTTTACATAGAATAACTAAAATAATTAATTTATAGGGTATAAGGATGTAATCACTTTCACATATGATGAATTGGAGGTATTCAATTGAAACATCATAACACACACATCCCCCTCAAACATGGATATAATCCCTTTAAGAAGAGGCAAGACCCATGAATCTCATCCAGGAACACCATATCCACAAATAAGTTCATAAACTACTTTAATATAGAATTATTTTCATTGTCTTACATTCTTCATGGGTGGCCAACTTAGTCCCTGTATGGAATGAAAGTGGGGAAACATATTCTATGTTGATTTTAGGAACTTAAATAGAGCATTGAATGAAAATAATTACCCTTTTCCATCCGTCGATGAGGTAATCTATATTTTTAATGGTTCCTAAATGATTTCCTTATTAGATGTATTTTTTGGCTATAATGAGGTCCTAATCAATCAAGAAGATAAAGGCAATAATACATTTAAAATCAAGTGTAGTAATTTTGCCAATAACAAAATGCCACTTGATCTAATTAATCTAGAATTTACCCCCTAGGATCCGTTTATTTTTATTTTCAAGGATTGATTGGTAAGTGTATAGTTATTTACATGGATTATTTGGATATTTTCTCCAAATGTAGGTTTAATCGTATAATTCCATTGTAAAAGGTAGTCAAAAGGTTTAAGAGGTATGGAATCTCTTTGAACCCTAAAAATAATGTATTTAAAGTTAGTGAAGGTAAGGCTATAAGACAAATAATCATGAATAAGGTATTACTATTGACCTTGAAAGAGTTAATGTAATTAATAAAATACCTCTTCTTAATATTAAAATAAATTTGAATTCTTAATTTGGAAAAATAAATTTCATATGTAAATTAATTTCCATTTTTTATGAAATTATCGAACCCATTAACACTATGATTAAATAATATTAAAAATTCAAATGGACATCTTAATATAAATAAAAATTCTAATACATCAAGAATTTCACCATGAAAACACTATTTTTGAGTACTCCATACTTTAAAATAGACTTTTATCTCTATCCCTTTACTTCAGAACACACCATAATTGTTGTGCTTACACATATAATTGATGATGAAGAACATCCCATTAATTTTATGGACACAAATTTTAAGGGAAAAAATTTGAATTATTCCACTCTAGATACACATGTTAATTCTCTAGTAAAGGTAATAAATAATGTTTGGTACTACATCATTAGAAACAAAGTTTATATCATTTTACCCAATCTAACCATAAAGGTAACTCTAGGAAAATACAAACTTGTCAAATGTAGAGGTAATTAGATGGATAATTTTCATGAATATGACCTTGATATTAAGCTATCTAATTTGGTTAGGGGTTAAGGCCTTATTCAATTAATCATGTAAGTCAACCCCATAATCACTGTGATGCAAATAAATGAAGCTCATGAAATGTCTACTAAGTAGTATGTGTTTAAATAGAATTAATTATGAATTAAAATTAAATCTAATTAGAAAATTAAACTATTTAAATATGATATAGGATGATATATAAAATATAATAAAGTAAAATATATAAATCTATACGATTTATAGAATTTAATTTTTTTAAAAAATTAGAAACTAGGGTTAGGGTTAGAGAATTGACTTTGTAATTAATTTGTTATAGATTGTATTAAATTTATGTGGAATGTGACTCTATAAATATTATTAAAATAAATTTATTATAAAATAATGTCTCCTTATCTATTGAGACAAAATTTTAGGAGGCAGATATGAGTATGATGTGTTTTTGTCTATGTATTATGACTTTGTCCTATTGCACTATGCACTTGATCTAAAAATATAGGTTTGTTTTTGTAGGTATGTATTCAACCTATTAATGTTCTGAGCCTGAATTTATACATGTAGGACATATAAAACCATAACTCTAATCCTACACAAGCATAAAAATGAGGTTGAATGCAAAATGATAGAAAAATTAGGGAAGTGGGAATCGCCAAACTTTCCTACGAAAACCATGTGTCAACTGAGTGTATAATACATAACCATAAGGGCCTTAGGTCAATGTAATTATCCCTTTAAGGAAGATAATATGAATGCAATTAGAAAATTTTATGACAATGATTGACACATGATGCCTTCAACCTAAAATAAACAATTTTAAATTTGGCAAAGGACTATAAAATTTTAGCATAATTATAATAGAAATTTTAGTACAAAAGTAGATGCTTTTGAAATAAAAAAGATAGGTGCCTTTTAAGAGAGTGCTAGATCATTTCAAATGTGACCATTGATGTACTTTTATAGATAAATATTTTGAATATTTTTGATAATCAACATATTGATATGTGAAGTATAGTTGTTATAAAGTATGTATTTTTGAAAATATGCCAATTAGAGAATGAGAGTCACATTCATACTACTGGATATGTGCATAGCATGCCCATGTTTACCTAGCATAAACTTGTCCTAAAGGGACATATGCTTATGAAGCAATATTGACATTAAATTATCTAACTAATATAGATGAATAATACTGATATAATAAAAAATAAAATATGTTCTTAGTAATTTTAATACTTTGAAGGATTTCTTAGAGATTACAGGTTATCGAAATGACAAATTGGACTATTAATGTAAATATGTTAAGGACAAGAATTGTCAATCATTTATTGATGTTTAACCTTAAAATATAGATAGGGTTAAAATGTAGGGATAGCTTAGGGCACACGGATGGTAAACTATCTCTAAATAAGGCTAATTAATTAATGTCAATCATTTTATCACTTGAGTGATTGATTAAGTGATTTTTGGTATGTGTTAGGTCAGAAATGAGTGAGGATTGTTATTATATTTATACCAATCCATTTGGAGAATATATCACATAAAAAAACTTAAGAAAGCCATAAGAGCACATTTCATTTACAAATTAGATGAATTTAGGATATTAGAAACTTGCATTTGAATATGACACTTTAGTCGACATAGGCATCTTATTGGGATGCAAATATTAGAGTCATTGGAAAAAAGGTATAGGTAAAAAAATTGAAAATATGGAAGATAAATAGCTTTATATCATTTTTGCCAAGATAGAAGGTTGGGTCATTGGAATGACATTAGTGAGACTAATAGATAATAAATTTGGTAGATAGGTAATATGTAATACTTTCAAAAATAGGAAGTGTCTAGAAGCTAAAAGTACATCCATGATATGTATTTTCCAAGTTTGAAAGATTGAGGTGATACATAATTCAAAATTAGTGTCTAAATTTTTATTCCCTTTCATATAGTAATGAAATTTATAGTTTAAAATAAAAGGAATGCTTACCTAGGTGTGTATAACACACCTTGCCTTTGCTTGAGTCAAACTTGAGTGTTTTTCTAGTGACTGAATTGAAACCAAGAGCATGTTACAGTATATAATTAGTGCATATAATTTGAATTTGAAAAAATTTAAATTATTGAAATTGAAAGAGATCAAGGTTTAGGATTACACCTATGTATTGATTTATATGTCTTGCCTTTTCATAATTTGATTTGAAAATATATACAATTATGAATCATTAGATCTAAGATTAGGACAAATATAAAATCTAGAATGTGCATATATCTAAAGAGATAGAGAGATTGGAGGACACATGATCCAAACCTTGGATAAAGTGTGAGTTGACACCTAGAAATTGATGTTAGCTCAACTATGTAACCCAATCATACTTATACCTTGGTGAGCATGAGTTGATCAAAGTCAACTCGCACTATAAATTTGGTGAGGTTGGATGATGTGATCAAGTCCAACTTATAAATTTATCAAGATTGAGTGATTTAATAACCTCAAACTTATGAAAAAGTGAACCAACTATTGTAATCGATTTGTTCAATACAGTCTATAAAAGTCTACTGTGGTGGGTGATGATAATCCATAAAGAGTTTTAAATCAGAAATTGATTTTATTTTGAAGTATTAGGTGCAAATTGCATAGAATATACACTTTGTATATGTGTCATGCTGAATTTATGTATAAAAATGGTACCTTATATATAATTATACCAAAAATATCTATCAAAATCATATAACTTGGAATTTAGCCAATTTTTAACTTCATAATTGTGAATAAAATGTTTCCAAAACATGCACACACTATATTATGAAACTAAAAATTGGTGTAAGTGTGAAGATCATATTTCCAAAACATGTCCCCACTTCAATTTGAATCTAATAATTGGTGTAAGTGCCAATGTGGAGGACATGTTTCCAAAACATGCACTGCCCACTATAATCTAGGTATGTTGAATATTGAATAAGTGTGGATAACATGTTACCAAAATATCCCACCACTAAATCTAAAACTATGACAAATGTGGAGAACACATTTTCATAATATGTCCCCTCTACAATCTAAATATGTGAAGAAATGTGGAAGTCTTGCCTTTATGGCATGCCCCCACTAATATTTTCCCCATTTTAAGGTATTGGAAAGTAGTAATTGGTAATTACCTTACCTTAAAATGATAATATAATCATGTAAACTATGAATATACCATGTATCACATAGACAAAACATGTCTAGATAGATATATCATTTAAGCATTAAGAATGTGATCACACCAAGTCCTAACATACATGATGTATATCATGGAAACGTTTAAATAGTAACAATAAAAGATCAACATGTAATCAATCACACACATAATAACACTCAAAATCAAATCAAAATATAATGGTCCAAGGAGACCTCAAGCAAGAGGCATGTTCAAATTCTACACGATCTAAGGGACATGGCTTAATCAAATATACACAAAAGAAAGGATGACATATTCAAATGTAAACATATAATTAAAAATTACATATTTAAATGTCACATAGGCAAACAAATACATATGGACTATAAAAAATGGAACATATTCAAATGCACAAAAAATCAAAATAAGACACTGAGAGAAGTGCATAAAGTAAAAGTATAAGCAACCAACATAAACATATAACACTAGTTTTTAGATAGAAGTTTTAAAAAAAAATGTTTTTTACATAACATATCAAGAAAATTCTGAAATATTAAAGCATGGATGAAGGCAAGTGTAAGCACATAAGCTTGAAAATGATAATTTAAAATGACCGTAGTATGATATAAACTAGATGTATGAAAAAAAAAGTGGATGCCGCTAATGTCCACATGATATGAGTAGAGGGAAGACCAAACATCTAAAATTTATTATATCATGCATCTATGTATGCCTATACCACACTCATAATATGTGTGAAATTTATTTGTATATAAAAAAATTATGATATGCCATATACCAACATGGAAGCAATAACATATATGCAAAGGAGCCAATAAAACATGTAAATGTTGAAGATATTTCTAGATTTTTGAAGTTTATTCTATTTTTTTGGTATTTTTGGAATGTTTGAAGCTAGGGAAGCTACCCTATGATCTGACCCAATTTTATATCTAAGTTTACTAATTCTAGATTTAGTTGTAATGAGTGTATATGAGTATATGAAATAAATATGGGAATGATCATGCCACACATTATTCCCATAATCTAAGAAACTAATATCAATCTAAGATGAATTACTATGAATATGAGTAAAGTCTAAGCATAATTATCAAACTTGTAGTTGTATCTTGTAAACTTGTAGTGTACCTAGTATTCTATTTGACTAATCTAAACTACCCTAAAATTGGGGCTACTAGAAAATATCTCCATGTCTTGTACAGTATCACCATATGGTGCTAGTGTACTTATCTAGTCACTAATGTTTGTCTAGTCTAAAATATCAGTCACTAAACTACTTTTTGAGTCTCCATTTTTTTGTGTTTTTCTTGCGTCTAATTTCTTGAAGTTGAGCATATGTGTTAAAAATTGTCTTGTGAATGCAATGTAGGAGCCTGATCTTTATGACAAACCCTTGTGAATGCCCCTTATTTTGAAAGTAGTTGTTGACCTATGTAATAAATATCCTTAAAATAAATAACTCTAAAAAATATATTAGTTGGAGCATATATGATAACTACATGATAATCTAATACAATGTGCAAATAATAACATCAAAATGTAAGAAGATCTGAGCATAGGTATGTAATGTAAGATGTATGTTGTGTTTATCATTACACAAGTGTGCCAATATATATGTAATCAATGTATATAAAAACAAATCTAAATATCTACCTAGGGGGATGGGGTATGATGTCCATTAGGGCACCCACGTAAGAAGGGTAGAATGCATGAGGTCCCTCATGGCATTAAAAACTAGTGTCTATAACAAGAAAATACAAGTGTCATGGACATGATGCATAAAATAAATCATACATACAAAAATCATGAGACATGTAAAATAGGCCAAGGAGACACAATATAAGGGACATGGGCACATGTCACTAAATTTGAGAATAGAAGACATACAAGGACATGTTAAAATGGATAGATATTTAAGTAAAAAGCAAATTGGATTAGAGCCACATATAATGAAATGTTAAAATGTCCACATATATAGTCAGGAAAACATGCACAAGGGACATGGGCACATGTCCAAGGCATACGTGAATAAAAGTGGTGTATAGCCAAGGAGCAATGGTATATTCAAATCCCCTCAAATAGAATAAGCATAGAAATAGAATCAAGTCTAAACTAGGAAATCTAGAATTGAAAGAATGCATGAACGTAGTAAACTTTTATGTAATATATATGATATACATATGATGAATCCAAACTAATGATAGTTGAAAAAATATATGAGTATGAGTAGTAATGATCAATATCAATATATATCACTGCAAAAACTAGAGTGTAAAGAATGTAAGGATAAAACCTGGTAATAAAATTTGTGTATGAGATGCCCCTAATTGGGTGGATATATTAAATTAATAAACCTATATCGGCATATATGCCCCAGTGGATAGATGATAACAAGTCTGGATCAATGTAGTATACTTGATTCTTGTAAGTGATCTACAAACATTTGATAAGAACAAGGGAAGCATATATGTATGATAAAATTGACAATACTAAGATAGCTAGCATATGAAGTATCTGTAAAATATACGAAATGGAACATATCAATGGATACAATCTATAAATTTATGTTTTTGAGTAATATTTGAATGTTTTTGTGTTTTTGACATGTTATATTTATTTTGTATTTTATGGATATAAACTATGTACAATAAATATGAAAATGAACTATGTGCAAGGGGCAAGAGAGAAAGATGTATGTACAAGGGGGTAGGAACCATATTAATCAATGAGTCTCATGGGAGACTCACTATCACTTTGACCTATGTCAAATGAGTGAACTGTGATCATGTGTGTCTTGTGAAAGGGCAACCATGATCCCATAATTAGTTGTAGTAAAAAATCTATATCTTATATTCCTTTTTAGTGGTGATATGAATATGTGGCATTGATTATGATTCCCTGTGAACTATAGGGGTCTTAGGAACCCATATGGTAGAAGAAGTTATAGGTGATGTAGGTGCCCTATGTTGATAACCCTGAGAACCCAATAATACTGATCATGGCATAAGCTAAGAGGAGGAAGGTCCTATAGAATCAATGACTTATCTCTAACACATGGGTCTCTCTAATAATGGTCTTCATTAGAGAGTATACATATGTGTCGATACCATAGGAATAGACATTGCCTACAATAGTGGCTTTATTGAACTCTATGATTTATGTATAATAACTTTATTTTGAGTTGTAACTGATAACTATGAAATATCAATTAATAGTATTGGAACTATAACTAGTGATTGTGTTGTAACTACCTATGGGATGGGTAGAGGATACTCATATATGAGAAACACAACTTTGACCACTTGATTTATGTGTATATATTTTAAGTACCTATACAATATAGATGGGATGGATTAGAGATGTTATAATCATGGCATACCCAATAACATATCAAATATGCCAGTACTAGGTACTACTAAGAATCAAATGGCTATATGTGTTGAACTAACTTGTAATAGAAACATAATCTCCTCAATGGAACTCTAAACATAACCACTTAAACCACTAATGACTATATCTATGTGGAATATATCCTACTCTTAGTACCTTAAATGTTGCAAAATTTTCATAGTGCACATGTTAATGCCTGACCGATTTTCAACCATAACACTTTGGATAGGATGATAATCTATGCATGCTCGTATAAATAGTGCATGCAAATCTATATGATCATTAAAAATCTCCTACTTTGAGAATGTGATGAGTGGTCTAGGTGGAATATTAGTCTGGTACATGACAATAATGTTGTGTAATGGGTATGCCTCCTCTGTAATAATATGGTATAAAGTTAATGGTGGATGTGTGTGATATGTTTAGTAAACAATTGATGTGCTCCCTGCCTCATTCATTATGTGATTTGGAAATGGATATGATAATATATTTAATGATTTATATTTTTTTCTATGCTTTTAGTGCCTCTATGGGTGTGCCCACATCAATAATGTTAGCCTAAATCAAATCTTGTATCTTATGCTTTAGGATTATGCATGTATTTGTTTTATGGCCTTGTGCCCTATTATATTCACATAATGCATTCGAATCATAGTTATTTGGATGAGGACCTATTGTATCAACCTATTTAATGTGAGGGAGATATATGACATTATATTCTAATATTTATTTTAAAACATGTGTTGGTGACTCTAGAAGGTTGGTGAATATTTGACATTGAGGAGTAAATAAAACCAATCTAGGATATGGTTTAGAAGATATGTTGGTTGTGGCCTTTTGGTCACTCTTGTTCATAGTGACTCATACCTTGTATGGAGGCTTATTTTAACTCTTAATAATTTGTTTTGATCCATTTATATAGTTGAGTTTTCCCATTTATAAAAACTAGCCTCTCTTTCTTTTACTTTGTGGCATAAATAAATTAATGTAGTAAACTTCTTGAACAAGATAGCTTCGTGTAATGTTGGTAAGAGACATTGTTTAAATATGTCTTAAAGATCTCTATCTACCATGGGGATAGTCAATTTGGATAATATAGTATTATATCATAAGACATAATCTATGATATGCTCTTTTGACTTTTATTTCAATTGTGCCACTTAAGCATATGATATATTATCACATATATTGATGGATAAATGTGCTAAAAACATGTCATCCAAAGGATTGAATGTTGTGATAAATTGATTTGGTAGATCATAAAACCATTGTATGTCATAATATTTTAAACTTCATGGAAAAAACTTCATGAGAAGCTAATCATTAGATATGTAATCTAGAAATGCTTCGTGAAAAGTTCTGAGATGATACTCTGGCTCACCCTTTCCATCATATATTTTAAGCTTGGGTTCCATGAAACTAGATAGAAATGGAGTTTATACTATGTGATGTGCCAACGGTTTATGTAAGATAATATTAGAATCCAAGGCATGCGATGGCCTAGTGGTGCCATTCTCAAGATGTAACACCTTAGCTTGTAGAGTATGAATCTCGTGCATAAGGGATTATACATCTGGAGTGGAGTAAGTAGCCACAAGAGGTGTAGTTTTCACTTAAGGTTAATGAATTAATATTTTAGGTTGTGCTAGTTGAGTTGGCCCCACTGTAGGTGCACCAATGTTATTAGCTATGAGAGTTGAAGATTGACATTTATTATTTTTTTAAGTTATTATTGAAGAATAGTGATGAAGTCATATTATATATCCATATGTTTGGGCATAAAATCTTGTAATTATTGGTTATCAGTCTCATCAAATTTGTTGGTAATTTTTTCCATTGTAGATTAGAAGGTAGGAAAATAAGTATTTTTATATTTTTAAACTTTTAAGAATGTTAATCTAAGAAAGATTGTAATAAATAAATATGGAAGCAAATATGATATCTTGGAACTAAATTTTGAGCATAAACAGAAAAAGGATACAAATCCTAAGAGTGTCTAGGGTTAGGATTTTTTGAATTAGGGTTATTTTTTAATATTTAAATTATATTTAAATAAATGAAACCCTAATTTGAGTTTGATTTAATGAGCTAGGTTACACCAAAAATAATAAAAATAGAAGTATGTAACCCTAATTTAGTGTACCAAAATTTGAATAAGGTAAACTAGGGGTTTAAGTGATACTCAAATTAAGTTAGGTTCAACAAAGGTTTTAACCCTTTAGGGTTTAGATATGTAAATCATATGATTGATTAAAGGTTTGAGTATTCAAAATTAGTGAAATAATATGCAATAAATAACCACTAATTTTCTATAAAATTTGAATTGCTTTGATTTTCTAAAAATAGTAATAAATATGTGCAAATAAAGATGTATTAGGAAAACACGTGATGCAAAAGGTCTAAATGTTAAAAACTAAGATACAAATAGATCTAAGTGTCAGCAACCAAATCTATGTCTCAGGACCTATCCTAGATAATAGATCCACACTTACACAGTAGTGCCATGTGGCTCTAATATCTTGAAAATGATACTAGTGTTCTTTATGTAGGATTATTTCTGAATTTTGGGTACACTTATGCTTGTGTTTCTGGTTTATTTTCCTATGTGCATGAATTTTTAAACTCTATATTATGCTTGCAATATCTGATTTATGATGCAAACCTTAATCCTCCTTACAAGTAAGGCATGAATTGAAAATGTGTGATTGTTAGTAGGATAGGTTGGACATACTCAACACCCTACTATGAAGAGAGGTACCTACATACTAATAGTCCAAAGAGGGATTAAGTTTTATGTAGTTATCTGCACCTAAGTTCTCATGCAAGTGAAAGTGATGCTAGAATGATAGTGGTTTTGAAGGCCTTTAGTGTGCTTGAGATTGGAAATATTGAAAAGTTGGGATTAGGGTAGCTGTAGATGGTAGTATGCATAAGTAGGGAAGAATAGGGATTAATAACCTTGATTTTATTTAATGTGTTTCATGTTTGAATACATCTTTTGTATCTATTTTCCATCTAGTCGATAGAGGTCTAAAAGTAATGTATTTATAGTGTTTTGTAGCTTGTGTAGATAATAAAGTGTGCTTGGGTTGATCTTAGGAGGGTTTAAATTTTGAAACTATATCTATTCAAGAGAGTTAAGACAAGGGAAACTAGCACCATGTTGGGACACTAACACCATGTGGATCTAGTGTTCTTAATGTGGTGCTAATGTCTAGTTGGCAGGTTGCTAGGCCCAAAGGGCCAGGATTTGGGAATGAAGGTTTGAGACTATGTTTTAGCTTACTAGGGAAACTTATGGTCCACACAAAGGCTGTAAAATTATAATAAAAGATCTAGGATATATGTAGGGATAATATAGGAATAGGTTGTCTCAATTATTGCTATTAGCACTAAAATACCAATTTTAGGTGATTACAGTATCTTTATTTGACTATATAAATAATGACAATATTTTCACAGAGTTATTTTTAAGAAGTATTAAATATTATTCATTGAGATGGTTTTATGGTATCCATATTTAATCTGTAAGATCATTAAATCCCTTATCCAAATAATTTAGATCACACCTCCATTAAAATTGATGAAAATTTATCCTATATACAAATTTATAAGGTAAAAAAGGATGCAATGAATCAATTAATTATTATGTGCTTCAATACAAGACCATGCTAGTGAAGATGATAAATAGTATAGATGATAACAAACTTTAAGATACATTCATATAGATTTTGCAAACACAACTCCATGAATCAATAATATATAAGAGATTCAAATTATTTTATGAGTTATGCCATATGGTGAGGGACCAAGAATTAAAGTTAATTTATTAATAAACTTAAGTATACATCAACTCTAGAAACCACTCAACCATTAATTTTTAAATAAAATTATATTATAATAAAAAGCCAAGTGATAAAAGTAATTAAGCAAAGGATATAGTGAATGAATTATCATAACATATGAACCAAATACAATTGAAAACTCTACCAAAGAGGAAATATTCAAGATTGCGATCACCTCACCATGTGATTCTAAATAAGTTATTGGAGTATAGAATTATCTCACTCATTCCTTCACAAGATATTAATCCAAGAAGACCTAGACATGGGAACTATGTTGTAAATGCATATTTTGAGTTTTATAAGAGTCGAAAGAATTCAATGTAGAGGTGTTTGAAGTAAAAACAATAGATACAAGATCTTATTCATGATAAATTATCAAATTTTTAACTCATACATATGAATCTTTAATATTTTACAATGGAAATAAAAAGTTGAATATTTTTAATGATCCATTATCTAAACCAAGGATAATCCATAATTATGTCATTCATATAACATGCACCCTATACAAGTGATATATGATCATCCAATATATAATAGAATTGGTAAGAATATCCATATACCACCTCATTGGCATGTGATTACATATTACAATGATGGTATAGTTTATGATGGTTTTTATTATCGTGCATTATTCATACACACATACATTAAAGAACAAACTATATACAATTTTATGATTGGAAATGGCTCAAGAAAGAATCTATGCACAATGGAACTTCTCCAACATCTTGGATACATGTGACAGGATTTTGAAGATGCATGTAAAAAATGGATTTCATAGACAATGATAGTAATAAATTATGATGCATAGTATAACCTATTTAGGTAGTATCATCCATTTTAGCCATGATACTCCCAGTACTACAAAGTAAATGGATATTCACCATGTTTCTAAGACACCCATGGATGTAGGTACTTTGTTGAGTTCCATCCATAGTACACTAATGTTTAAAGTACATATTATATAATGGGGTGGTTAAAGTCATAGGATTAGGATATAAGTATCCCTTAAAGTTAATAATATCCCCTCCTCCACCCCCACCACCACTATCATTTATTGTGATGCATATTTAGGATAATTATTCAAAGATAGATGGTACAAAAAAATAGGATCATTATCCAGATATTGATGGTACACATATTAAGGATCATTATTCAGAAATGGATTTTAGACATATCCAATATCATTATACAAAGATTTGCGATTACCCTAAGTTACTTGCATTCATTCATTATGCTGATATAGTCTAGTTGTGAACTATTTGAGACATATTTTTTTATTCTATTGTAATATGATAGTTAACGATCTACATTGATACATTTTCATTATAATTGTTGAGACAATTATGGATCACATTTCATTATAGAATTTGATATTATTACTTAATTTGTATTGGTTCATTATTTATTTTGAATGTATGACTTAAATATTGTTATTCTATTTATTATACATAGATGTCTAGATGTTTCTCATAGTCTATTGGTTGACAATGAGGATAGGTACTTGATATAGGTTATGCTTAGAAATGAGAAATAGGGAAACATGGAGAATCAAATAGATAAATGAAATAATGAAATTAAACATAAATTCAAGATTGTAAATATTAATGACTTAGCCATTATTTTTTTATTATTTGACTATTGTATGTTATCATTTTATGATCAATTTCTTTAATTGTCAATTTACGATTGTTTTTACTTGGTGTAAACACCTCTTTATTTGATATCATCATTTTTGAGACTATCATTATTTGAGTCTAAGTGATTAATGACTATTATATTCTTATTTATTTTTATCATTTTAGTTAATTTCAAATTTGTGCATTTATATTGAACTCTTTACTCATCGACTTTGATAGTTTGGTTAGTCATATAACAATAGGTGTCGACTATGGTTCCCATCTTCATCATATTTTTTATTTTCATAATTTATATTTGATGTTCATTTATATTTCCATTTGTATTATAAACTATGACTTAATGGTTTTTAAAATCAGCTTATATAGTTTCAAACTTGTGTTAAAATGTCTTAAAACTATTCATTGCATTGACCTTGGCATAATGGTTAGTGTGTTTCATGGACCTTACTTGGTATATTGTTTGTTTAAATTTACATTGGCTAAGTATTTTTTTGAGTGGGAGCTTAGGTTAGAGGTTATTGACCCACATGAAGTTCATGGTAATTAGTTTGATGGTTAATTGTTGTAGCCAATGAATTAGGGATCATGGTATCATCTTGCATTACCATGCAAAGGTGGTTGAGAGACTTAGGTTTAGTTTTTAGGGTTGAATTAATTAATTTTAACATTAACTATTAGAGGTTTGGAAACCTCGGGGAAACTCTATTGAAATTTTTGGCATAGCGGCGAAAGGGAATGTGAAATAGTTCTGCATGAGGAATTTTGAGAGTGGTAATTATAGTTAGAAGCATTTAGCTTGACAAACATGTAGGTATTATGGAGAGTTATATGGGATTTAATTTTGTGTCTTATATGCAATTTATTTATGAAAATACACATGGAATTTTGGTTATTGGAGGTTGAAAGTGTAGAGAACTATTGCGGTTAACTTTCATAAACCAAGTAAGTAATGTTTTTTTTAAAGTTTAGGTTTAATTTTTGAGAACACATTTGAATGGTATGCATTAGGGATTTAGTTGAAATATTAAATTATTATTTTAAAATTTGAGTGAAATCGTAATAAGGGCCATAGTGTTTGTTTTGTTTGATGTCTTAGTCAAGAACTTACAATGTTTTTTTGGATTGTCGATAACATTTGTTTTTGTTATTAAAATGACTGTGTATGGTGTTATCATTATATTTTAATATGGAAACCCCATAATGAAGTTGTGGGTAAATGAATATTGATTAATGGAATATGACATTGAATATTGATGAAAATGGGTTTGTGTGGAAGTGGCAAACTCATATTCTTTAAAAGTTTTATGGGTTTTATTGTTGACTATGTGTAATGATTTTTAAATGATTATAGTGGGGTTTTATTTTCTAGTGTTGGTTTGACTCTGTTTTGAGTCTAAGACTCATTTGGGTTTTGATTGAATCCCTAATGGCCTTCTATATGGTGACTGTGTTTGTTTATTTGATTGTTATGTTTTTCTATGATGGCTACATATAAGGTAAAATACTTATGCTTTATGGAAAATGTGTGTTATATTTTGATGGTTGTGTTTAAAAATAAAATCCTTATGGCTTATGGTTTATTTTTGGTGACTATTATTTTATTGATAACACAAGATTATTATAATTAAATTATTTATTTATTTTAAAAGATTCATACAACTCAACTATGTTAAAATATAACCAAGGTTTGATTTGGTTATTTATTTTAGAAACCTTAAACCAGTAAAGTTGGGGTTAAATAATTATATCAAAGGAAAGTAAAATAAAAGGAAAGGCCTATTGGTTATTTCAAACCCTAGATATTTTTAGGGGAAAGAACCATAGGGAGTCCCCATAGGGATTCAAAATAATTATAGGGGTTTGAAATTAATTTGTTATTATTTTTATTTGACTGGTTTGATTTTTTATGAATTCTTAAGTTATGATTTTTTGACCTAGGGTTATGAAATCATGTTGAATTATGAAATTAATTGTGGAAGTGATAATAGAGATAATTATCACTCATGATTAAATTAACAAGTTTGGGGTAATCAATCTGTTAATTATTCAATTATTTTGATTCTATGAATGGTTTCAATTGAATTATTGAGTTATTATTATGTTATGTGAAGTTAAATTTTATTAATAATGTGCCTTGAAGTTTTATGTGAGTGTTATTTTTAATTGTCTGAGTTATTATCTTCTTTTAATGGGTTTTATTTTAACTCTTAACTGTTTATTAAAATAGTACCTAAAGATGACTAGGATAATAGAGATTTTAGATCCATATTATATTCTAAAATAGAATATGGCCCATTATTGGGTACCATGTTAATAGATCTTAGTGGGTTGTTTATGTGTTTGGTTTTCTTTCATTGGTCATTTGTTGATATGTTGTCAAGCTCGATTGTTTCATAATACTTTCTCCATAGGTTCTCTACTACCCTAATCTGTATCTAATTGATGGTTGGGTGGTCTAGTTCTATTTATGGTTGGGCTCATTGGGACTGGCGAGGTGATATTAGCTTCATTGAATTTATTTATTCTTATTCTGAGTTATTTTAGTTAAATTATATTAATTAAAGTTATTGTAGCTGAATGTAGTGTTATTTATCATAATTGTATTTAATATAAAATGATTTAACATGACAAGTATATTGATTCATAAATTTATTATAATCGAGCATTAGATTATTTGAATTCCATGGCATTAATAAATTGATATAAGGTTAATATTTGATCATGTTTTGACTATGTTTATAAAGAATTGGTTTATTGATGGAGAAAACAATTGGATATTTGATTATATATTCATTAGTGTTTGAGTTAGATACCAATTATGTTTGGATTATGGTTTGATTTATTGTTTATTAGAAGATAAGGAAAAAAGACATAAATTTATATATGCCAAAGTTATCTATGTGAACCTTTTTAACCATAGGATTCTTTAAGCTAGGTAACAATATCCATTGATGTGTTTACTATTGTTATTTTTTGTATTGGTTGAATTGAAAGTTATATTTTTATTTAAATTTTTATAATTCTAATAAATTTTAAATCCTATTAATTACATGGATGAGTGAATTGAAGTATTGACATTTCATTAAAGTATGGAATGTAACCTCACAATTGGTTAAATTAAATATTGATAATTGAATTGGTAAATTAATGGAATAATTTATTATGAGAAGTTGTAATAACTTGATGTTTTGTGGAATAAAGTTTTTACAATATTAATTACATAAGTAATTGATATAAACTTAACTACCTAAGGATAACACTTTCAAACCAATTAATAAGTATTTCACTAGGGATGTATGGGAAGTTCCTAAATCAATTAATTATAATTTAATATCATTAATATTTAATTAATGTTATGTTCTAATAAAGTTACATTGAAAATAATGTACCCTATTTGTAAGTTTTTAAAAACATGGCTATTTCTAGATAAGAATATTGTGATTGAGGAACAAGTGATCTATGTTCAAAATAGGTCGTTATATATATACTTTATTAGAATTTTATTTTTATTAATTGATAAAAGTGAGATTTTGAAATTGTAAGTTTATAATAAGAGATTAATTTAGAATTGAGACTTAAGTAGATATATTTCTTAAATAAGTAATTTGAATACTTGAAATAAGACCTTGGACTAAGATAAAGGGAATAAATAGGTATATCCTAAGAAATTATTTATCCTTATGAAATTTAATCTTTATGTTTTACCCTACCTTTAAATCATAAGATGATCCTAAGTAAAAATTAAGCATGGTTGTTGAAACATCCATTGAAGACTGAATACCTTCAGTAGCTGACATATCCAACTCCTTATGTTAGTTGACTATGATTTGAAAATGTGTCTAAATACTTAGAATTACTTTTGGAAAGAGTCCTTTTCCATTGAATTCTATCTGTTGGTTATGATTTCGATGAGTCATGTTTAATCAAGTTTGGTGTGATGATTCTTCTATTGAATTTGAACTTGCTCCAACTTTGTGCATTAAATTTTTTTGATACTACCCATGAGGTACTGACTATTTTATATTCCTATGTAGGTACTCAGGTAAGATCACAAGTCACTAATGACTCAATTATGAAGTTTTTAGTATATTATGGATATAGAGGTGAGTGGTTAGGACCACACTGACCCACTTCTATTTGATTACTAGGTGGTTAAAACATACTTCCCAAAGAATCCAAAGATGGGCTATGCACTTAGTATAGTTACTTTGTTTGTTGTAACATATTTATGGATATCATTACATGTTTCTTTTCTAACCTCTAAGTGAACTATTTAATTAATTATTTGGTTATGTGTTATATAAAAAAATTATGGTCATGAAATCTTGGTATCAGAGCATAGTTTACTACACTAGGGAACATTGGGGAAATTTTTATTTCCTATTTCTACTAATTTTTCATTTGGTTCATCATATTATGGTGAGGACTAGATCTAGAATATCACACAAAAACTCAATAATTGTTAACTCGAGTAGAAGAAGAGCTTGAAGGGCCAACATTCCTGATAGAGAAGAACCACGTCTTAATAATGTTTACAATAATGTTGAGGGCCTTAACTATGAGAAAAAAAAAACCTATTGTTAATCAATAATTAGTTTTGAATGGGATTTTAAATATGTTAATTTACCTTCAAAGTAATTTTTATATCTAGGAGAGAAGGTTTAATAATATAGAAGGTGTTCCAATTGATGAACTTCTAGTTAGAGATAAAAGATAAGTGGATGAACCAAACATCAAAATAATCTTCGTAATATGTCTCATAATATTATTAAAGACCTAAATAAGTTGACTCCACCAACATTTTTATGTGAGGAATCAGGTGATGCATTTGATGCATGGCTAGCACACCTATAAAATTATTTTAATTTGCACAATATGTCCTCTAATATGAAGGCAAGAGTGGAAACCTATCAGTTAGTAGGAGATACAACTCTTTGGTGGAATCATATATGTGTTTTATAAGGTTATAAACCAATTAATATTAAGTAGTCTACTTTTTAAAGTTATTTCAAAAAAATATATCTTAGTTCCTACTTCAAGGAACATAACATCACTAATTTTTAGCTATTGAAATAAGAGAATATGTCTGTGAATGAGTATGAAAACAATTTTTTGAATCTATTGCATTATTTGAATTACATTCATGATAAATATACTAAAGTACCTAAATATTTATTCATGACATAGTTAATTATATGTGTATTTTATGAATACAACAATGATTGGTAAGTCTCTACTAAAATGGGATTAAATGTGTAATAGCCTTGGTTAGTAGGGTTAGTAGCCATCACATGATTCATAGAGACTTGGTTACTCTATAAATATTTGATTCAACCCAACCAAGGTTGATATGTGTTTCTAACTAGGTTTTGAAGAGGATATTGATATGATGTAATAATTTTGGAAGTTTTTGGTTTGGGGACTCCGTGTGTAAAGATATCCCTTGAATTTAGTTTTTGGCATAGTTGATGAGAGGTGGATTAGATGAATACAACCCTAATTGATAAATTTATATTAGAATGGGAATATAGGAGTAATAGCCTTAGTTATTATGGTTAGCTCCCATCCCTTTTTTCATATATACTTAGTGACTCCTTAAATATTGAATGTGACCCATCATGGTTTATATGTGCTCATATGGGGAAGTAATGATGGTGGTTCTTGTGACCTCCTTAGCAGTTGGTTTAGAAGGTATGATTTGATGAACACAAATAAATTTATTTGAGTTAGGGGGATTTGGATGATATTTTGTGTTTTTTTCATGTGATTTGATGATTTTTTGGTTTCTACTGGAAGGGTGGAAAGGAACCTACAATCTAGTTAGCCCATCTTCTAGATTGTAGATTCTAGCAATGTCTTGGTTATACTTTGATACACTTTCAACATATAGGTTTTGTATACTAATTTGAGGTTTGGTTTCAACATTAGGGTTTTTACCACTTTAATTTTTAAGAACATCTTATTATAATCAAGGTGATTTATAGCAGTTTTATATGGGTCTTACACCTCATGGAACCTATCCCTAATCTAGTTTTCTAGTTGAAGGGATGGTTTTGATATTGAGTTTCTAAATTTTCCATGGAATTTTTATTATTACTACTATGTAGAGAGGCTTCAAAACTATTTTTAAGGACATTTATATAGGTTTCATATTCTATGGTACTCTCAAAAATGTATTGACTAGTCATATGAAGGGAATGTATAAATGCCCATAGAATATGGAAGCAATAGAAAAATTGAGTAAAGACAAAAAAAGAGGAATATGTAAAAATATGTGCCTTTCACATTGGTTTCACCATATTTTTTATGAGAAAATTGACACACTAACCTTTGAGCACATGAATTATCAAGGTGTGGTTAAGGAAGTTGATGAAAATATGAGTGGGATGAGTACGTGTAGGAATTAGGGATATTATGTTGAGGTATCATAATAGTGTTTTTAAATGATTGGTGGTAAATAATGATTGTGAAAACAACTTAATAATTTTTATCCATAAAATTTATCATTAAGAGTGTATAAATGATGAGAAATAGGACTGTGATGTACCTCAATGTTAGTGAGGAAGATGTATCAGAGTTCCTAGTCAATTCTATAGATTATGAAAAATTACGTGTAATTAGGTTGAAGAATCTGGGAACCTAATCAATTTTTTTGGGTTTTTTTTTCAATGTCATATATGAAATATGATTAAAAAATGATGAAAATGTTATTGAGGATAAATAAAATAATACTTATTGATGTCATTGTATTCATGCCCTCGCATATGAATATGTACAATTATAGGATTAGCTTATACACAAACTTTCTTATCAATGATGTTAAGTTAGTCAATGATAAAATGGGGAATTTGAGTGGAATGTAAAATGTCATTTCTATGTTCAACATTTATTTCTCTTTGAATATTACTACCAATAAGGGGAGATCTAAACATATGAAATATACATACTCTAGTGAGGTATGGATGCTTTGGAAGTGGCAATAAAGATCAAGATATATCAATTTTTTTAATTTTTTAAGTACATAACTTATTTTTAAAATGGTTTGTAAAGTTTTAATCATTTTAATATATGTGTAAGTGAAATATTTATGCTTGTACTCATATTTACAAGGATTAAATGGTTTTCTTTTTAATGTTTTTGACAATATTTTTTAAATAAATCAAGCTATATTAATCTTTGAAAATGAAATTATTTAATGAAAAATTGATATTGAATGAAATGAAGTTATATATTTTTTTCATATATAATTTTTTTGATTAAACACTAAATCTAAATTTTATCCTAAGGATGCAAGTGTTGATTTTACTCTTTCCTACCTTGATACAATATTTTACCTATATGCAAGCTAAAAGAAATTTTATTTTTTTATTTTTAAAATATAATTGAATGAAACTATTATTTAATTCAAATTTTATAATATGAAAATAAAAATAAGATCCAACCCCTAAATATTAAAATTTCCAAGTATTTAGAAATTATTTTACACATGTAAGCTAGAAAACTAGTTTTTTTAGAGTTTAAAATGATTGTTTGTGAAACTAAATGATCTAGTATGAAAATAATGGAAAAAAAATATGATTTATTGATTTAAGACAATTTTATTTTATAATAAAAATGAATAAAATTATATCTAATATGTAATATTTTCCTTTGACTATGTTATCTAGGTTTTATAGATGTTTCTGGGTGTATGTGTGTGTATACTTGTTCTAAACCTAAAAATAGATTTTTTACTCACTTGTATATAATTATTTAATTTAATTAATATACCCTATGTTATCATATAGACTAATTTTTTATGTAAAATAAAGAAATGAGATTGATTTAATAGTTTTGGGAATATTGGTGCATTATTCCTAATTTAGCTAAAGGTCTGGAGTAATAAAATTAGTAAATAAATATACAATAATTAAGCTACTGATTTGTATAATTTAAACCTTTATAAAAATATTAATAAGGGAGAGAAAATAATACTTAGCTGAAAATGGACTGATATGACTGAAACAGAGTCTAAAATTCATTGTATAGGACTGGGACACTATCATGAATCAAGATATAGCCTTCATTTTGTGAAAAGATAAGAGCACCAAAATAGGACACCCTAGGGTCTGGTGATGTAGTCATTTTTTCCTCTATTTTCTAGGAGTTTTGATCTTTCTGAGTTTTGTTCATTATGTCTTTGTGACCTTGCATGTGAAGTTTTGACTATTGGATGTTCATAGAACTCCCTATACATTAGATTTTATCTTCAAAACCTATAATCCATTATACTTTGACCAAATTTGAGAAATAAGGTGGGTTAATGTGTGTAAGATTCACTGGATGTGTATCCACATCCCTTATGTGGGCATGCTACCTACATACCAATACTCTAAAGAGGGATCAAGCCATATGTAGTTCTCTCAATTGATGTGTTTTATGCAATATTGTGTATGAAGATTCAAAATGCTAAACTGGATGTGGTTGAGGTGGATAAGGATTAGTGTAAGGATTTAGATAAGCATGTAAATGTATTAGTTGGATGTATGTAGAGAATAGAGAAGATTGCTTGAGTAGTCTTGCTTGTATTCTTGCTTGCTTTTTGATAATTTCCAACCCATTCTAAATGACCTTTGAATGGGATTTTATAGGGATCTATTGGTCATGGGTTGAATGTGCTTGCATTAGGCCAATGAGAAGGGGGATATGAACTAGAGGAAACTGACCATTGGATGTAAAAAAGCATTTGGATAGGAGCATCAAAAATGGACACTGAAGGGTATGACATGATAGTCCAAGTTGGGCACTATATTCCTAAGGGTATGGGACCTAGGGGATAGATTTATCATGGAAAAGGTATTCTGACTCAACTGGGATCAGGTCTAGAAGGTTATGAATGATTGATAATTAGGGAAAATAAGCCTATGAGGGTCATTAGAGCAAGTAATAGGGACCTATAGGTTGGGTGTCACAAGCTATACTCATGTTACTCATTTTCACATTTTATATGACTATAAAGAACTATTTATTTTATTTTTATTTTTATTTTTCTTAATATGAAGGATAATGTAAAAAATTAATTTAATTTAATTTAATTTACTAAATAAATAAATAAAAACTAAAATAAAAAACCCCAACTTAACCAATGGTGATGACCAAGTGAAGGTAAAAAATATTATTGTAGTAATCATACTATCCCTAGGTATGCTATCTCTTTATTTTCTCAATCATAAAACATAGAAATCTTACACAAGATGATAACAAGGGAAAAATTAGGATGGACATGATCTTTAAGGAAGGAGTAGTTTAACATTGTCTAGATTGATCCATAGAGGCAAACAACTAGTTTTAAATTTGTGAATTATCCTCTCCAACATTGTGTAGAGTGACATGAAAATGATCACAAATTGAAGAAAAGGATCTTAAAAAATAAAAATATGAAAGATAGGGATATGTACAACTCAAAATCTTTAATCTCTAATGTAAATCTTGGATCCATAAACTTACTATATAACATATTATTGTAGAGGAATAAGGAGGTTGTATGTGATAGTTAACTAGAGTTAAAAGTAATGTTTGAAGAGGTAAGAGAGATAATATTTTTAAAAAATAAATTTATGGTTGAGTTGGGCCATTTAGGACATAAGCACAAGTGATAAAAATCAATAAATGTGAATAAAACTAGAAAAACATGTGAAAATTGAAGTCTTAGATGCTAATTTTTATAATATATAAATGATGAACAATATGTTGCCTTTTTTAGGTGGAAAATACATTATATAAGTTAATATAATGGTAAACTATGAAACCAAAACAAAAAACAATAAATCTCATATGACATATTATGAAACTACCACCTATGTGACACTTTCATCCTAGTGGTTTATGAAGAAGTTGTGGTGAAAGTGTCTTAGAAGAGGTAGTTTCAAGATGGAACATAGTTGTTATGTCAAGGATACTATTAGTTTCATTACCAAAAACAAGGTAAATGTTAAAATATCTCCAAAAAGGCATTTTTCAGAGGTCTAAAAGCATTGAAGAGTTCATAAAATACATAATGACCAATACAAATTCAATTCTGATCATATATATAGGTAGAGGTCCTTGCATTATCATTATATTGTTGTAGAAAAGTTTTATTATGTAATTTTTAGGTGCATATAGTTACTACATATTAATATAGTATATTCATCTTATATGTCTAATGGATATATTCATATTTTACGTTTATACTTTTTACCCTATTTTAAATTTTTTTCAATCATAATAGGATAAACTTCTAAAATTAATTTATATTCTAATATATGGAAATCAAGCATAAATTTGAATGTAATTGATCTAGACTAATATGATAATGCAATGTTTTATTAATGAAAATTACTAAATATATCGAGATCTTTATCTTTATTATCTGACTAATAGACTGTGACTATGTTATGATTGTAAAAAAGACTAGAATTAGGCTTACAATTTGTCTAAATTTAAAACATTGTCTCTATGTGCATATAGTCATACCATCATAGTTTGGTAGGAACATTGATGATAGTGATTGAGGTTGAATTTATTTCATTTCAGAACTTTGTCTATGATTCATTTTATAATGTGGTTTTTCAATCTAATAGACATTTATATGTGTGATCTTTGACTCTCACATGCATGCACAACTCAAAAAATCAAATTCCTTCTCCATGAAACCATAGATCAACTTGTGAAGGATGAAAACCTATAAAAGGTGAGGAGTTTTAATTTGGGTGAGTTGACCTAAATCACCCCAATTTATGATTGACCACTAATACCTACATATCCAATACTCTAAGAGTGAATTAAAACCACGTGTAGTTCTTCCCCTTTTTTTGAATGTGAATTTTTGGTCTTTACATATATGGATTTGATTCATACAATTTTGGTATTTGATGAGGCTTGGTGTGTTTCATATTTGGCTGATGACTACTCCTTGTGATTTATTTACAATCTGAAAAAAATATGGCATATTTTATCAATGTGAATTAGTGTACTTGATATGTATTTGAGAATACCATATTTGAAATATGTTTGACCTTGATTTGTATTTATATTATCTCAATTGGGTAATTTTCCATGTCACCAACATAATAAGTGAATGGTCTGACCTATGAGAAGGTTCTAATTTTGAAAAATATTTACTATTAGGTGAATAATAGTAATCTAAGCCTCAAGACACTAACATCAAAATTACTGTCTCATCCTGAAATTATTGTGTAAGAGATAAAAATTCCAAAGTGTTATTTTTGGAACATATGGGTAAGATATTTCAATGATTTTTCAGATATTGTAATGTTCATGTAGGTGACTAATATAAACTTATAATCGATTAAGATCATAACTAGAATGTATATTTGTGGCAATGGAAAGTGAGACTTGTTTTGAGACTCTCAAGTCATGTAATATTAGTCTAGGTCAAGATTAACATCTTCAATTGTCAAATACCACATTTTAGTGTCTAAAAATTCCACCCTTCCCTCCACTTGTGTATATTCTATTATTAAAATTTAATTAAAATACTATAGTAAAAGGATGAATATATACCTAATTATGTACAACATACTTTTTGTTTAGGGGAATATAAATGTGTAAGTTGATCCAATAAAACTATGTAATGAAAATTTAGTAGTCAATGTCCATATAATAAATTGGGAGATCTAAATTATACTTTAAACTTGAAAGAGAAAGTAAGGAGTACACTTTTATGTGAGTAAACCATGTTTCCTTATAATGTTTTGGAGATGATGCTTCTTTTTCAATGTATTTGAGAATTTTCATTTCCTTATTGAAATACATGGATAACATGGAGACATTGTAGGTGATCAATCCCCAATTTTAAATTTAACAAAGGAAATGGTTTTGGATTTGAAGATAAATTCACCAATCCATATGTAACTAATCTAACAGTGATCTTGTAAGCCCGAGATAACAATGTGAGAATAAAATAATGTGTTTGCTATGGGTAATTACATATAAACTAAGCATCATTAAACCTCAACATATATTACCTAAAAATAATGAATCAACTGTTGAATATGGGCTTATGGATCCAAATTTTTACCAAACTTAAAAATACTTAATAAATAATTATAAATGTGCCAATGTGTAAATGTGCATGAACTAACATCATGACCCATTAAATTGATGAAAATTATAATAAGTCATAATGTGAATGAACATACATCATGCATACTCAAAATCTAAAATAGTGTACATGTGCGTATGATTCAACATCATGTCTAACTGAATCTATCATATAAAATTAAGTATGTGTTCCTTGCACATGATCATAAATGTATGTTAATTTGTATCAATATAAATTGAATTACTCATGGAGTATAAAATGGATTACATATTACCTAAATATGTCCCTAAAGATATGTCTTAAAACTACAAATAAATTTCCAATCTAATATTTAAGTAATATCTAAACTTTGAAATCTATATACTACACCCAAAACATCTCATGGAAGCTTTAATATCTATGAAAATCACACTACTATGCCCCATTTTTGAGGTTAGGGATAGATATTGAAATTGATCCATCTCAAAAGATGAGTGAATTATATAATATCATGTATAAATATAATCTTAAGTAATTTCATGTCAACATTTGGATACCATGCCATCATAGTATTGTATATAAAATCAAAGCAAATGCATAGCATATAGAATGTAAGGACATGTAAGTGGTATGAAAATATAGATGTAACTATTAATTATGGATTGGTAGCTATCAGTGAATGATACTGCATAATAAGGAAGTGCCTGACCAATGTCATTGAACAATAGGTAAAAGAGACGTGTGTGATACAAATCATTACACCATATATCATAAAGATCACACAAGCTCAACAAAATGCAACACATGAAGTCACATAATAATATAAAATGTCACATCTAAGTCCAAGGGTATATATATAAGGGTCATAAATATGTCACTAAAAACCAAGGCTAAGGAGCCATAAAAATGGGGATGAATACTACATCAAATAAGGCTAAGGAGCCAAAAATAAGGATCAAAAATAGCAAAACAAACAAGGCTAAGGATCCAAAAACAAGGGGCACTAATGTCACAAAAAAATTATAATGAGACAACAATAAGGCAAACTTGGTGCATGTAATATAAAATAATGACTAATGTATCATGTAAAAGATAAAAAAATAGATTAAATCATAAAATAAGTGAAAACTAGTCTACAACATCTATATATGTAAGTATCGTAGCATAGTAAATGGAATATTCATGTAGAATTATGTAATAAATAAGTAGATAGTAATAAATATGTAAGAAATATGAAATAAATATATGTATCTTGACATGGTAAATAAGGTCATATAAATATATAGTTTTTATTAATGTAACCCATGAAAGTAGCTTTTCCTAGCATTAGCATGGCCCCTAGGTATAGGAAAGGTTTAGCATCTACATGTCCATGTATGAATTGTATGTCCTTCATCTCACTTTGATAAATTGTGGAGTTTATTCATGTATAAAAAATAATATGTGATTTACCAAATAATTGATAAACAACATATGTAAATAATGTGATCTAGAAACTCATATTTATCCTAAGGTCCCGAGTTTTAATTTTTAAAATATTTTTTATGTTTTTTATTCTCTTGAATATTCATATATATATATATATATATATATATATATATATATATATATATATATATATATATATATATATATATATATATATATATATATATATATATATATATATATATATATATATATATATATATATATATATAAATATATAAATTTATGAGTTTATTTTAATATGTGGAAAGATACTAGCCAATTACCTCATCAAGGGGATAGTCATGTTAGTTTTATCATATGTTGTAAGGGTTTTCTTTTGATGATGAAATGTAATAGGTTTAGTTGCATTGAAATCTGAAAATTAATTCGATATTGTAATGTAACCATCATCATCAGTTATCATAGAATCATTTGTACAATATGTATCTTTATAATATATAGGAATTTTTGGAGTCTTCTACATAGTAAGTGAATGCATAGATATGTGGTATTGCTATTGAACACAATGAAAATTTTTTAGGACTAACTTGGTGCATTTTATAGTAGATAAGATCCTGTAAGAATATTAAATATCTCTTTGACATGATCACTACTATAATATTAGTTTCCTTTGATAATGAAATTTTATCCTCTACACTAAATGTATAGATAAATCCAAGATGGTTGTGATAATTACCTCTAAAAAATTATCCTAAAAAAGAGTAAAAACTATCATTACATGATGATATTCAATACAACACATTAATGATAATCATAATAAGCATTTTGATAATACCAATAGGTATAGGTTTTCTTGTACCAACTACTTTTAGTGGAAAAAAAAAATTTCACTCAATTAAATTTTGTATGAATTTATAGTAATTTTGAGGTAAGCATGGAAAATGTCTCTTTTGTAGAGAAACTAAAAGAAGGATATATTAAGGTTGTGATATTATGTTGAATATAATCTTGGCTTTAGGCTTGTTCTCAAATTTTCCCCTTATAATTTGGTTTTATTCAAAACTCTAAGTTTGAAGTAGTAGTAGTAGTGGTAGTGTACTTAAGCGTATTAAGTGCAAGGATATTGACTTGTTGATCTCTCATTGTATGGCATACTCAGCAAGAGATATTAAAATGGACTCATGAAGTTGTGCAAGCAATCATTGCATAAAGATATATTATAACTCTATCTCTAACATAAGATTAGTCATCTTACCTAGCATGGTCTTGTATCAAAGTACATATTCATTGGATGGCTTAATGAACACTTGTTATAGTTTGGTAATTTACACATAAGGTATTTTCTCATCAATATTGATAGAGAAACGTGTGCCAAACTGATTTTACAAAGAAAGAAAAGAATTAACTAAATAAGGTGAGGGCCAAGAAACCACGTCAAAGTATAGTATATAAGTCTTCTTTGAAATAACTTGGTCAATAAATAAATTTTTGTTGAATAATACAAGTTGGTTACATGGAAACATTGAAGATGATGATATTTTTAAAGCTAATGGATTATGGAGAAATGCATGTAAATCTAGTTAATGACTAGCTTGAGAGGTACCTTTGTTTAACTATAACACCATATCCTACATAGTTAAAATATTCCACTCAAGGGAACATGTCGTAGGAAAAGTAAATGATATAATATGAGTGGTCATCAAAGGATGGGAATAGGTCCCTTAAATATGAATAGGCATGGAAATATATGGGGTGTCATGTGGTTTTCCCACACCTTAGGAGGATATCACATGTATAAATATAGATGTAAAAAAATTATCAAAAATTGTGGTCTGATTAACATTATATAAAGGGTCATGTTATTCCCAAATTGTATTAGCTGAAGCTAGTTATTTCTCTATCTTGGGCTACAAACAATGCCTCATCATGAAATTATGGATTTAGGTCAAGGAATTGAGTTATTTTTATTTAATATTTTTTATATCAAATTTATTTATATTATGGTCATGTTGATGTGGTTTTTATGCATAATAGGGAATCTTATGAGATAGCATTTAACATTTTAGGATTGGTGAAAAATATTCACTGTAATGCATAAGTTGTAGGGTATTGGGTTTTATAAACAACCTAGTGGTAGAATATCACTGAGAAGAGTAGTTATTTACCTCAAATGGGTCAGATATGATCTGAGTATAATTTATATTTGATATGGGTGGATGGATGAGTGAATATAACCTAAGGTGAGCAATATCAAAATAAAACCAAAAGGGAAGAAGGGTAGATCAGAAAATTAGGTTTGTGAATTAAAGGTAGATGAAAAACCTTATAAATTGGATCTTGTAATATCAGTTGGATAAGTATTCAGAGAACTAATTCTTACTATAATTAATTTTTAGAACATAAAATGGGAAAACATAGTTAGGATTCCAATGGAACTAGATGCAGTAAAATTTAATGCTCAAAATCAAAGGTTATTGCACTTTTAAGACTACAATTGCACATCTACAAAGGGAGTTATGATTATTAAACACAAAGCATTCAAATTATCTATTTGCACAATATGAATAACTATATAAAATGACACTTCTATAGAACCCAAAGACTAAAATACCAAAATAATGGAACTTCTAAACTAAATCCCATGTTTGGATAAGAACATACAATTATACATCTAGATAAACATGAAGAACAATCCATACAATTTATTATGTATCTTAGTAGCCAAGAATTATCCTTTATTTGAAATCAAGAGGATACAAATATATATATATATATATATATATATATATATATATATATATATATAGATTTGGGAGGTGTTTCCTCATTCTCCATGCAATGCTTAATTTTAAAATTTCATTTACTTGATTCATCTAAATTATGCATATGCAGGATATAAATAAGGCACCTAACCAAAATTACATAATTAAAATAAATAGACATATGCTCAAAAATATAATTAAGATCATAGTACCCCTTATATTAGAGTACATGAAAACATATATATTTATATTTAACTATGGAACCATCTTGGTACTTCTTAAATAAGAAGGGGGTTACATTATTGTCATAGTAATTAAATTAGTTTGAAGCCTAGAATGTGAAAAACTAACTGAAGTATAAATTGATAGTGGAATGGTAATGGCTTTTACTTAATAATCACTAATCAAACTGGTATAAATATTTACCATTGTATTAACTTCCACCTAAGTTTGAGTTCCTATAGGTGTTCTCTATGTGGTGGTAGAAACTTATTCAGTATCATTAAGTTGTTCATATAAGGCATGTCAAATTCAGTATCAATAATACCAATATTGATCATGGATGGATTGAATATTATTTGAATATCATCCATTAGTTTTTTGTACTCAATTATTTTAATCTCTAAATCCATATCTGATGGATTATTCCATGGTCAATTTTTTTTAATAAAATTTATCAATTGTAAAAATTTTCACTGGTCTAATACAAAGAGCCTTCAACTTCAGCTTTTAAGGTCTCTATAGATACTTTAAATAATCCCTCAAAATTGGGTATGTTCACTAGTTTCCCTATAGGGGTTATCACATTGATGACTCATATATCTTAAAATTTCTATAGCATATATTTTCTTAATTTGTAAACTATGCTACCAAGGCTTTTACTTGTTGCTGCCAATTATAAGCATTGTCTCTTCTAAGGATCACATGATTTAAATCCCATATATATTATTTTGAAGTCATGAAGTTCAATTGACATTAGGTACTATTTTTGTTACATGATACCAATAATTTGAGACTCATTTCCATTTATTTCAATTGGTTCCAAAAAGTTAAGACCCTCCCACATTGAGATTGAGATTCACCCCTAAAACTTTAAATATTGTTTAGGATGTCATAAAATATATTTGATAAACTCTAAATATTTTTTATTATCTCTCTTGTGGCTAGAATGATTTTCTTTTATAGGATCCTTTATCTAGTTTTCTCCTAGATTTTATACATTTATTTCATGGTCTCCTTTGTTGTATTCATGAAATAAAAAATTCTTTTAGATATTCATCAAGGTCATTGGGGTTCTTATTTTTCTTCTTTTCCAAAAGGAATAAATTTTCCCTTTGTTAAAATATTATTTCTTCCCCTCTCCTCTCTATTGTATATCTCTGCCTTACCCTCTATACGGTGCCACTTTTCTTATGAAAAAGTTTGCTTATTATTGGAAATATTGTAAGGACTAGGACCATCATATCCTTCTTCATATCTTCAGACTCTTTAACCCAAGAAGTGGAAATGAGTTATCCTTGCTCCCAAGGCTAACTAGTTTATAGAGATGTATAGAAAAAATCCTAGAGGAAGCATTGAAGTAGTTATTTGAATTGTGACTTGAATAGGTATTTGAATAAACCTAATATATCCCTCTAGGGTTTATTATACACCACATCCCTAATCTATCCTAGAGTATTTAAAAGTATCATTATGGAAGACTTGGTCTAAGTAGACTGGGAAATAGACATATCCAATTCGGTAGATGGTCTAAGTGGTGTTTAGGGATAAAAATATATAAATACACAAAGTTTTAAAAATGAACATTCCTTTTAGAGTCATAGGGTTTGACCATTATTGAGGCAGTGGTTGAATAAATCAAATAAATAAAATAATCAAAGGTTTGTGGCCTATTTTTCTCAAACCAAGCTTAGGTGTATAATGACTTAGTTTCTGAAAAATATTTATACAATGATTTAAAAGGGGAGAGAGGTTCAATATATGAACTAGTAGATGAAAAAATGTCCATGTGAGTATCTATAGCTATAATAGAGGGGGTGAGAAAAGACACTACCTCATTCAAAGCATGTCTTTCTTATTTAGTAATAATATGTTTATTTTAGTCTTTAGCTAGTGTCTCTATTAGGTGGCTGATTCTATAATTATATATTCAGGGGAGAAACTCAGAACTATGGATACAAATGCATTATTAAATTCTAGAGTAGGAGATTATTTCAATATAGATTTTGCATTTGACTCCATTGTACTATATTCCTCTAATAACATAGTATCCATTGATTCATTATTTATTTGTTTAACCTCTTCACCATCTCCCAATATTTTGGTATCTTTAAATTAAATTTATAATTCTACATATTCATTTATTTTATTAAAACATTATGTGTCCTCTTCAAGTTATTTGTCCTTTTCAAATAACCACACTTCTTCCATTAGCCACTCTCCTTCATTATCCAACACCTGCATAGGCTCTATTTATTTTGGAATTTCTTGTTATTCCTCCTTTTCCTCCTTTGATTCCTCATATATAGGACCCCATTTGGTAAATGGACCTTTAGCAAGTATTTCTTCTAGTTTCTCATTTTTAGGAGATACAAGATGAGTCTTTATCTTTCTCTTGTAAGTTATAATGGATGGATGAATATAAATAGGACCTTTCCCTAAAATGGATGGGATGGGAGATGAAGGGAATTCAATAGATGGATGTGAAGGGGGAATAGAATAAGTGGAAAGAGGTGAAGGAAATGAAATTACAAGTGCTAGGGTAACAAAAGAATTTTTTAAAATTATAAGAAGGCTTACATATTGAACTATAGTTAATGGAGACAAAGGTGCCAAAGAAATTAAATCTTATTATCCACATATACAAGGTGAAGTCCTTGTAGTTTTTATGAAGAATTGCATTGTAGTTATTGGTTCAAGGGATATGAGTCCCTTAATAATGTTATTCCTTATTTTGGGGTCCATATCCCCTTGAGAGATACATTCCCTTGATATACTAGATTCTTCTAATTATTGGGAGGAAGGATGACCATTATCTAGTGATAATTAAGCCTGAGGCTAGGGCCATTTATGGATTATGACTTTATCTTCCTCTTCCATAATTTTATTTTCCCATTCCCTAGCGATTGAAAGAGCATGTTGGATTACCAAGGCCACTACCATTAACATCTTATGCTGATTCATGTGAATGTAGACCTTTGAATCATCTAAAATATTGATGAAATTTTGATCATGTTAAAATAAATTATGACCATATGGAATATGGTATCCCTTCATCCTAAGGTCATTAATATATTGCATTCCACTATTTATAAGGTCCCAGTCTCATTATTGTGATTTAGTTAAACCATAATAGACCCTAACCTTGATGTCTAAATTAAGGAACCTCTTCAATGAGTATTGAGTTTTCCCAATACTCAAAGGTGTATTATCATAGTATCTTTGGTGTTTGGTACTAATATCCTCATCCAAATTTTTATATATTTTATATCATGTCTCATTTTTTCCACCTTGTTAAGAATAAAATGAGGTAACCATAAGGGTTAGCTCGAGTGGATAGGATTAATGATTTTGGTTGCATATGTATTGAGTTAAATTCCTACCGATCACCTTGTGATGCATTGAGGCTTAAGGGTAAATGCAAATCCTACATTATTAAGTATCCATGGGGATACCTTGAGGTAGGGATCAAACTTTTCCTTGTGTTCCACATGGATTATAGTGGTGTGATTTAGATATAGATCACTTAATGGACATTATGGAACTAGGCCAACCCCCATTAAGCTTCAAATGTAGATTAAATTTTACCAATGATATGTGGGTGAGTTGGTAAAGTGACTTGGTTATTTCAAGCATGACCCATGTTTAAATCATAGTATGGTATCAGAGGATGAATGTGGCTAATCATTAAGTATTCATGGGCTATTTTTGGCCATTAATTGGTATTCTTGGGTTGGTAATGGCTGATCATTGGTATTCTTGGGTCGATTATGGCTGATCATTGGTATTCATGGATCAGTTGTGGCTATTGATGGTATTATCAGGCTAATTATGGTCATGCATTGGTATTCTCTTAGGGATTTAGACCACTTATTATGTCCTAGATTGGTTGGAGCTCCAATAAAAAGTGATTTAGATAAGGACCTCTCAACCCTAAGCATTGATCTAAAAAAAGGGAACAAAATGAGAAAAATTCAAGGGAGGTGCCCTAGTTCCTTTTATCCTTATTATAATGCAATAAAAATAATACCAATAGTATCCCATATTTTAAATTCTTCTTCTTATGTTGTCATAAATCCTAGGCATCGTGTGCTCATAAATGGATTGGTATAATAGTAGGTATATCTGTTATACAATTCTATTTATTTCCCTTCTATACTTGTACACGTGGACTCTAAAAAATTCATCACAAACCCTATTATTTACATATTATGTAGATGGTTGCTAGGGTTATCCATAGGTTGTTTTCACTATTCTAATAATTACATATAATGCATAAGACACCATATAAAAATTATCATCTATTGGCCTTTCATCAAATTTGAACATATGTTCCCTAAGCCTGACATTGATAACCTCACTGAGTGCCATAATTTTATCATAAGTCAAAATAATGTCTAGTAAGGGAACCCATACCTCATGTACATAAGTGATGATATAAAATCCATACAACCTATTTAGAAAGTTGATGGTTATTCTAACAGATGACCTGAATTTGGTTAAAATGGGAACTAAGGAAACAACTCCTTAAATATTCAATTTTCACCTTTATCCAACCACTACTTGATTTTAACTTTAATCGTGTTATGGTATAACCAATAATTGGATATGATTTGTTTATAATTTATTTTAAGCACTGGTAGGCGAAAATACCTTTCAAATAACTTCCTAAAAATTAGGCTAACACATTCATGTGAAGTCTAAAGTGCAAGCAATCTATAGTATAGTTCTATTGAGGTATATACATGATAATAGTTCAAATTTTGTTGCCACATTATGTAACCCCATTATTTTAACTAGTATTAAATCATCTATGTATATCCTCATGTCTTCATCCAATTGGTCCTAGGTTGAATATGGTTCAATGTCATCTACCTCATACTAGAGAATAAAGTAATGAGGGAATGTTAGTTCTCCCTTATTAAATACTACATCTAAATAATTGGTACCTCATGTGATAAAACATTGATAGTAAGGATAGTTATATGATTGATATGACTAATCCATAGTTATACCATAGAATTTATCACAAGATGACTAGATTGATTCATAAATTCTTTAGAAGAAACTTTAGGGCTTTTGATAACTTGGTGGATCAAATTCCTAGTTTATAGCTTGTTTTTTAATTAAAAAATGATTTGATATCCTTATTATTGTGCCTATATCACTCAAATATTGAGACTTGAATTCCTATTTCATGTGAAGCTTATGCAACAATGTATTTTAGAATTACTTCCTATTTTGATTTGTTATTTTCAAGTCAGCTTTGGTAGTTGTATTTTTCCATTTGGTAGTTTTTTGTTCATAGTGAATGTTTATTCATCATCATGATCCAAGTTTTTATTTATTATGGATCATCTTTTGCATATCTATCACCTCTTACATTTGTATTTCATCAATGCGTCTTCGATATTATGACACTTATTTTGATCTCACTTACCTAGGGTTCTATAAATTTTTGTAATTCTACTTTGTATGCTTAGAATATTTTGAATTAAGGATATTTTTCCACTTGGTATGATCTTGAGTATTCAGGGATATTTGAAATATATACTATGTACTTCTTCCTAGCAAGCACTACACATATGGGATAGTGCCACATGGAGAAATCTTAAGGCTTTGGGGTTGATATAACTCTAACATTATAATTTATAATGATAAGTTATGGGTTAATGATATCATTCCCTATGGATGGCTCTCAATCCTTTGAATACTACTAGTTTTTTTGTCCACTTAAAAATTCCCAATCTTTCATGATGATGATATGTGGACAATCCTCAAGAATCTATAGAAACTATAATTATGGAAATTTGCCTTAAACTGATAGGTTTCAAATTGATGATATTATTATATGTGTAACCTAGGAACTTAGAAATTTTGGTCACTATACTTATAACTAATAGGGCCCTAGTGAGTGCAATTATGATATCTATAGTGGTATTAACTAATTGACTACTTGATAACTTTGAATGTAGTGTAATTGCCTTGATCTTTCAGCTTCTGAGTTAACAAGATTACACCATTAGGCATAATATTGAGGGTCCAGTAACTTGAAAGACTTAAAATTATCATGAAGACCAGATGGTCTTGACTTAACATGATATTGGCATGTGGATAGATCACAAGGAATCAAGAACTTTGATTATATCTTGAAAGACAAAGGTTGTGAGTGAAAGAATGTTTCCATTTGGAATGATCTCATGAATCTATATGCTCAAAGGGACTTAGATTATTTTGATCATAATTGTGTTCAAGTGTGAGTAAATGAAATTTTGATAGATGTCATAATCTAGGCAAATTTAGGAAAATTTGAATCCTAGGAATGTGATGATTCACATAAAATATTAAATATGCTGAAACATTTTTGTTATTCATATTAGTCAATGAAATCAAAACCTAACTTTCAATAAGCATTTGAAATAGAAAAATAATCAAAGGTGGTAAATACATCATGATTGATGCCCAAGTTTTGATGTCTTTATTTTTAGAACTTTGTAATTTAAATTAGACATTGAAAATGACCTTAGGTTTATGTATATTAGATCAATATTAGAATTACTAAGGTTGATAAGAACCATGAATGGATATTTATAAAAAAATATGGGACCCTATTTAAATTTTGAAAATTGTGTGTGTTGTGGTTAAATAGGTGGATTTTTTTATCATCCCCTTTAGTTTTTATAGTATTAACTATAATAATAACAATTTTAATAGAATATGTGTTAAGGGAGGACAAGGATAGTTTATTATTCATTTTATCTTTATTAGTGTATAAATATTTAATTCAAATTATGCATAGAAAAGTATAAAATTATGAAATGATTGATATAATGACTTGAGTTAAGTAACATAAAAATTGTTCATTTATCAAAGGCATATGAAAATTTTAATGTGAAAGAGAATTACAAATAATGTCTTAAAATAAATACTTAAGGACAAGATCTAAAAAACCTAGAAATAAGGATGAAACAGTAAAGGTAACCTAAGGTTCGACATTATTAAAGAAATATACGAGTTCACCAATATGTTACATTATTTTTATATTTTAAGGTGAATTATAATAGGTTAAATATCTATAATTTATTTATATTTTAATATATGGAAATCAAGAAAAAAAAATGGATGTAACTTATCTAGACTGATCTATTAATGAGAATTTCTATTTATGGAAAGTAATAAGGAGTTTAAGATACTTAGATTTAATGTCTATTTTATTAATTATAACTATATTATGATGGTAGATAGAGAACTTAAGTAGCGATGGTATTCAACCAAATATATAATTATGTCTCTATACATGCAAGGTCAATACTATTAGGCCTAGGTAAGAACATCAATGTCATTGTTGAGGTTGATGTTAGTATATTAGATAGTTTTGTCTTATTGTGAATGTACAATGTAATTCACCTATTCTATATCTCTATATGTGTCATATTTTACCCTCAAATACATGCACAAATATACAAATAAACTTAATTCTCCTTCAAATCCTAAGTCTACTTGCGATCAATAAAAAATTATACAAAGTGAGGAAATACAATTGGGTTGAGTTGACCCTAGTCACATTCATGTGATTATTGACACTACATATGTATCTAATATTTATAAGAGATAAACCAACCCATAAATAATTCTCCCCCTTAGTGTGAATGTGTAATTTTCATCTTCTATTAAATGAATACACCTTAAAATCTATATTTGATCTTGACAATGTTTTCACTTGACCTGGTTTGGTGTGTTTTAAAATTGACATATGATTGGTCCTAGTTATCAATTTATAATTTGGAAAGAATAGGATAACTTTTATCAATGTTTAATATTGAACTTGATTGGTACTCAAAAATTCCATATTGTGAATATACTTTAACTATATGTTTATTTATAAACACTTAATTAGGTAATTTCCCATGCCATTAACACACTACGTGAATCAATCGACCAAATGAGAAGGATAAAGTTAATTAAAATAATCATTTTTGGGTAAAGGGTGATAACAGAAGCTTAAATATAGTAACATTAACATTGTTTTATGAGCCTCATATTATTACTTGGGAGATATAAATGCAATGTATTATTTTAATAGCATACATATCTTAGATAAATTATGTAAAATATATTGATAAATATCATTCTCAACGCACCTATATCGTATTAAATTGTGAGTACCTATAGAATGATATCTATCAGTGTATTTTACATAGATTTATCTGAGATATGTATGTTAGTATCACTTACTTCCACGTAAAGTACAGGTAAATATTTATTGTTCATAAAAAATATTTAATATACATATTTAATGCTTAATTATGATTATCTGTAAATTATTTTTCATGATGTGGTAATATTTTTTTGATCATTTATTTCTACAATTTCATTGTTAGGATTATTTATATATATGATGTGGTAAAAAATATGTATTATCTATAAATTAATTATGATTATTTAATATGATATGATAGAATACATATATTACCTATAAATTAGTTATGATTATCTATACATTATTTTGTTTTTATTATCATGTGGCGATATTTTTTATGATAATTTATTTTTAAAATGGCATTGTTATGATTATTTATAAATACGTGGTTGTGAAATCTATATATTAATTATAAATAATTATATAAATTAATTATAATTATTTATATATTATGTATTTATTTATTATGATGTGGTAATATTTTTTTATGATAATTTATTTTTAAAATTTCATTGTTAGATTATTTATAGATATGATGTGGTATAATCTATATATATTACAAATAAATTAGTTATGATTATATATTATTGGTAAATTGATAATGATTATTTATATTATTTGTTTATTTATTTTTATGTGATAATATTTTTTATGATAATTTATTATTACAATTTCATTGTTATGATTATTTATAAATATGATGTGGTAAAATCTATATATTAATTGTAAGTTAATTATGATTATTTATTTATTTATTATGATGTGGTAAATTTTTTATGATAATTTATTTTTACATTTTCATTGTTATGATTATTAGTAAATATGATGTAGTAAAATCTATGTATTACCTATAAAATTAATTATGATTATAGATTATTGATAAATTAATTATGATTATCTATATTATTTATTTATTATTATGCGATGATATTTTTTATGATAATTTACTTTTATAATTTCATTGTTATAACTATTTACAAATATGATGTGGTAATTTTTTTGTGATAATTTATATTTATAATTTCATTGTTATGATTATTCATAAATATGATGTCATAAAATCTATACATTACCTATAAATTAGTTATGATTATACATTAGCAATAATTTAATTATGATTATCTATATTTTTTATTTATTAATTATTATGCAATAATATTTTTTATGATACTTTATTTTTGCAATTCATCATTATGATTATTTATAAATATATGTGGTAAAATCTATATATTATATATAAATTAATTATAATTATTTATTTATTATCATGTGTTGATATTTTTTATGATAATTTATTTTTAAAATTTCATTATTATAATTTTTTATAAATATGTTGTAGTAAAATCTATATATTACATATAAATTAATTATGATTGTCTATTATAATTATATATATATATATATATATATATATATATATATATATATATATATATATATATATATATATATATATATATATAATCATGTAGTGACATTTTTTATGATAATTTATTTTTAATATTGTATTGTTATGATTCTTTATAAATATGATGTGGTAAAATCAATATAAATTACATATAAATTAATTATGATTATCTCTATATTATCTATTAATTATAATGTGGCAATATTTTTTTATGAATATTTAAATTTATAATTACATTATGATTATCTATAAATATGATGCCCTAAAATTTATATATCATCATCATTTAATTATGATTAACTGTATATTATCTATTATTTATTTATTATGATGTGATGATAGTTTTTAATGATAATTTATTTTTACAATTTCGTTGTTATGATTATTAATAAATGTGATGTAAAATCTATGTATTAGTTATAAATTATAAACTATTTATAATTATGTGTATATTATCTATATATTTATTTCTACAATTTTATTATTATAATTATTTATATGTAATTTGTGGTAAAATCTATATATTCCCTATAAAATTATAATTATATGTATTTTATATATTTATTTATTATGATGTGGTAATATTTTTATAATAAATTATTTTTAAAATTTCATTAGTAAATATATATTACCTATAAATTAGTTATGATTATTTATTTATATATTATTTATTATCATGTGATGATATTTTTATGATGTGATCATTTTTTTTATAGTTTATTTTTACAATTTATTGTTATGATATAATTATTTATAAATATGATGTGGTAAACTCTATATATTATCTATAAATCATTATGATTATTCAATTATTTATAAATATAACACATAAAAAATTTATATTATAAATTAATTATGATTATTTATAAATATGATGTGATAAAATCTATATATTATCTTTAAATTAGTTATTTTTTTATTAGATAGGTTAAAAGTTGGGTTGAAGGGACTTGTACCCTCTACAACAGTAAACCAAAAGATATACAGGAAAAATCAAACTAATTAGAATTATGGTAAGAGATAACTCAATGGGATAGCCTAAAATTCACCAAAGATTAGCCATTTGATAGTGAACAAAAGAGTGATAAACTAATCTAATTCAGAGTAAGTGACTAGTTGTTTGGTCCTTACACTAGGTAGAGGGAGTCTCTAAGCCTCTCAAATTATTCACCAATTTATCCATAGAGGAATTTTTATATCACAATTTCTGTTTAAATTTTATGGAGATAATCCTTAATTACCTCATTAACATCAACCCCCAAGGCCACCTTTTCTTTGGAAGAAGAAGGGATTCCTAAGTTGGGTTTAGGATTTTTGTGTACAAAAGCATTCAAGTCCCCCAAATCTTGTTCCTATAGTTCCTCTTCAGATCCCATCTGAGATAAATGATCACCCTCTCCCTCTGAGTCCTCATTTTCACTATTGATGTCAATGGCCTTAGAGATAATCTTTGACCAAACTGACTCCCCCCATTTAATGAGTAAGAGGATGAGGTCCTAGTGAATTAAATATACCCCCAGATTCGTCTTGAAGTTTAGAACAGACACCTCTAATGATTTCAATAGGAAAAAAGGAATAATGATATAATGACCTTTATACTGATTCAAGATCAAGAAGTGATGTGAATATAGAACATTGTGTTTTCCCTCAAGGGTAATATATCTCATAATTTGAAGACATACCTCTAGTCATTTCCTCAGCAAGTCCACTTGCATAAACCCTTTGTTGGTGGAGTAATTCTATTTATGCTTTTCCTTCTTGGAGAAGACATTCATAAGTTCCTCCTTACATCTCTTATCTTTTAATTCTTTAACTTCATGACATTCCATCCCTGTGGTATCACCTATCAACTCCTCAGTGATCTGAATCTTCAACCTATGCATTCTTACCTCACAATTTTTCCAACCATAGGAAAAATCCCTGGAGAGTGATGTGTCATGCCCCAATAGGTATTCCATGAATGGATCCATCCCCCTTTAACCATTTTCTTCCAAACATGGTCATTACTTTTAATATCAGTCCACAAAATCTACTCAAAGCAATCTCTATCCCCTCCCATTTTCTTAGACTACAACTTTCTTTTGCAAATAGCACCAAAAACACTTTGTGGGAGGGACAAATGACTAACAGGGGAAATAAAACCTAGAAGGGTCATGAAATAAAGTCTCAGGACCTACCACTCATGCAAGGCCTTAGTAATAGGATCTTTACATATGTGAAAATCATCGTCCATAACCCATAAACTACTCACCATAAATTTAACCATCATGACTTTGTGTGATATGTCTTTTTTCAAACTTGATGATTCAAATGACATAATCCAAGAGTTTTTTCTTATGCCAAGTGATGTATTCATTTCTAAGGACTCCAATGTTAGCCAAATAATTTTCTATCCTATTACCTTCTCTGTAGACATGCTCAATAAGGACTCCTTTGACGTGGCTTAGCAAGTTTTTAGCATCATTGATGATTCTAGAGATGTTCCATGAAGGTGGAAAAAGTCCTTTAAGGTATTTGATGATGTTCATCAAGTCCCCTTCTTTATGGATGAACTCATAGCCAAGACTAACCACCTCATAAATACCCATAACACTATAGTAGCTTTAGAGATGTGGTTGGTTTGGATCCCTAATGGCCCCACATAGGCCACTTTGATATTTCTTAAAGATTCTCTGATCAAACCTTGTGATATCCCTTTCAAAATAGGAAATATAGCAACACAAAAAACTTTGAACAAGATATAACTTCGGTTGAATAAATTTAGAATGATCACAATAATATAGCCTCTGAATAGCAAATTACAAATCTTATCACTTGTCCTTTTAAACTATTACAATTGCAGTCCTTCCTTATGCATATAAAAATGAAATACAGTCTTAAAAACTCTAGCTTAGCAAAACTGGAAGTGAAAACTGGATTCTAGAAGGTCTCGGCCTTTCTGTGTCGACACACAGATGCCGTCATCGGTCGATATATCTCCGACGTCGGTCCCTATCGGTCGGATTTTTGCCGACGTCGGTCTTCAGTCGACCGATGTTGGTCTCTGTAGCCCTCTGTCCGCCGAGGTCAGTGCCTGAGCTGATCTGAACGGACCTGTATGGATTTAGTACGGCCGCCAACCTGTCTGTTCTTAACCCCTGATTGCTGAACACCCTGATCTGAAGATATACTATTCTAATACAGAATATTTCTATTTGTATAATTTATTGAATCAAAAATAAATAAAGATAAATACCTTAAATATCTGTAATAACTTCTGTGTGAAGTTATCTCTCAACAGTGAAATTCTGTGATAACTTCTGGATGAAGCTATCTCTCAAATCTGTACCTCTGTGATAACTTCTGGATGAAGCTATCTCTCAATTTGGCAATAGATCGGCTGATCTTTCATAGCCTCTAAATCGCACACAATGAAGAGTTGATGTTCTCCACTGCAATGGAATCCTGGAACCCTTGGCTCAGTCTTCACAGAAGAATTTCTCCAATTTCAATAATCAATTCATACATAATCAATAATGGCCTCCATGTGAAACCCTTATACCCTCAAAAGATATGCTTGCCCTAATTAGGTTTTTTCTTAAATTAGCATTAGGGGTTCTAATTTAAAATTAGACCAAATAATTAAGAATTAATAATTAATTATTAATGAGACCAAATAATTAATATTTGATTAAATCAATCAAATATTAATATCTCCCTCAATATACGTCGGATCCTCAAACCGATCGAAGCAGGTGAATCAGGGAGTGATTCTGCACATGACCATACCAAAATAAAGGTGCTCCACTACATGTCAAATATCCCTAAATAATAGGAGCATCAAGCAAACATTTCTGAAAGACCCTGAATGAAAACCAAATGTAGAAATTCTGTGAATCAAAGTCAAGCCAAGCTCCATTATGACCCTCTATCCATCCTATTAGCCTACGAAGGTCGTATAATAGGCTAATCATCAAGTCTGTCAATGTCCACGAAAAAGGGGACATGACAAACCTCCAATCCCTACTGGGCCTAAATTCCCCTTAGCCACCCCATCAAAATTTAGTTTAACCCACTAGAGAATGGGAGGTGACCACTTAACTTAAGACCTATCCACACCTTTAACTTTAGATTTATCAAGGATGACTAGACTAAGTTAGGTCATAATCTTATAGATGAGAGGTGAACTAGGTTTGTTGAACGAAGCAACAAAGGTTGTCCAATTTTCTTGCATAAAAGCCAAAACCCTTTAAAGACGGATGTGGGGTGAGGCTGATGATTCGCAAAAATGCATGAATTCTTGGATTTCCAAATGCCACAAAAAATATGGGGGATGGCCTGGTTCCAAAAAAAATTTCATGGTGGAGTCTCCTAGGGGGCTTCTATTGGGTTATTAAGTCCATGATGGAACTTGGGGTAACCCATGAAAAGTTAGAAATGTTGAAGAAAAGATGAAAAATGGATGAGGCAAATGGGCAAGAGAGAAATAAATGTTTCACAGTCTCAGTTTCTTGTTTATCTAATTATTTATAAATATAATGTAGTAAATTTTTTATTATCCATAAATTAATTATGATTATTTGTATATTATCTATTTATTTATTATGATATAATATTTTTTATGATAATTTAGTTTTATGATTATTAATGAATATGATGTAGTAATATGATTATTTATTTATTAATTATGATATTCTAATATAATGCAATCCATAAAATGGAAATTCATTTCACACGAAGTTGTATAAGAAAATAATGAGAAAAAATTAATATTTAAACATTAAATATAAAAAAAATTATCTACTACTCTATTTTTTTACTCTTTTGTAATTTTTATTTCTCTCACTATTTTTGTTTATTTTTTTGGTTTGAATTTGTTTGTATTTATATGTTTTTTTTATTTTTTAAACCATGTTTATTGTTTTATTTTTTATTTAATTATTTCACCTTTGAAATAATTAAATTTTTTTATTTTATTATGTTGGTTTTTAAATAATTAAATGATAACATTCTCATGTCATTATAGTTCTTCCAAATCAATATAATAATTATAAATCCAAATAAAAAATATAGATAATTAACTTATTTTATTTCAAGATGAATCAAATTATTTCATTTTAAGTTACACATTAAAAAGTTTGAAAACAATGCATCCACTCAAATCTAGTGGAAATAAATCACATCGTGATGGATTCAAGAGGGAGGTGGATGCCACAATTAAAACCAAATACTCAAAAGTGGGACTAGAAGGATAATTTGAAAGTCATCAATCATATTAAAATTAGTGCAAAAATTAAATATACATTTGTCACCCTACACTAGATAAAATTTAAGATTACATTTTGTTAGATTAGGACACTTTATGTCTATACTAGCTTTATCCCATAAAAAAATACATTTACACTTTAACTAGTTTTTTCAAAAAAAAAAAATATGATAATAAATGGGGAAAATGGAGGCAGAACAACAAAGGAAACATTCCTCAAACCATGCCATAAAATTAGTTTCTTCGAAGCTATACTCCTCAAACCATGAGGATTTATCTACCCAAATATGTTATATATAGTTTAGGGCACGGTAGTGACAAAATATAAGAAATGAATCTAAACTACCCTCTTGGAGTAGGTCATGGAGATTCATAAGAAAATATGTATGAATTATCTAAATTTTTAAATAATAAAAGTAAAATTTAATATAAATTATATTTATTACTTAAAATTTTATCTATAACAAAAATTTGTATCTTTGATTATTCGTAACTTTGATATCTATAAATTGCTTTAATGATAGTGAAAGGGTCTTGATATGAGACATGATTATAATTTATCCCTTTGAAACCACATTTAAAACTTAATATTTTTCAAGTGTCTCTTTCATTTTTACCTCTTTTATTATAAACCCTACTTTTACCATGGTTTTCTACTTACCTTATATTTGATTTGGCAACTTCTCTTTTAGTAATTTCACTTATTTGTGTTGTTGCTTTTGTAACCTTTACTTTTCAAAATGTTCATTTTATAATTTATTTTTTTTATCTTGTACCTTTCGTAATCTTTCTTTCTCTACTTTTTCATTTTGAATCTTTTCATGCTTTAATTATGTCATTTGAATCTTTTCTTTCTCTAACTTTTTAATTGGAATTGTTATTTCTTTGAATTATCCTTTTGTATCCATATCAATTATTTGTACAGTTATGTTGAATAATATGCATGCATAAGGTGAGTGTATTACTTTATTGATTTATCTATTATATTGTCACAAATATCAATTGTACTTTATATTTTATTCTTCAAATCCAAACAGCTATCTATATGATGCCCATACATTATATGATATACATAATAGTATTGTGATCTTCTTAAAGGATGTAGAAGAGGTAGTTTGTTTAAATTGTTACTAAAGATTTCAATTAGATTATCACATTAATTATTATTAGCATTTTTTATAATTTTTAAATCACTTGTTGTATGGTGGAGCATAATCTTATTTTAATGCCTAGTTCTCGATAGTGGGGGTGTCAGGGGGAAATGCCCCCTTACTATGGTCATCATGGGGGTCACAAAATTTTATGAAAAATGCATTATAAAATATTGTAATATCATAGTTAATATGGACTGTTTACTATTATGTTTTATATCTAATGGTAGAAATTAAGTTAGTGCAATTTTTCCCTAATTTATAACCCTCTTTTGATATGAGGGCATTGTAATCAAGAAGAATGGTGTGAGAGTGAAGAGGATATTACAGTGGATGTATTACAGGTTTTTCTCTTCATTTATTTTAATAAATAATAAGATGGACTAATAATTTTTATGTGGATGTAACTCATACAGGTGAACCACATTAAATTTATGTCTCTATTCTATTTTGTTTTCTAAATTTTAAGTTTGTCTTTATTTCATTATTAGTGCTCTATATTCTATATTCTTAACATCAATTTTTGTATATGTATCCTATTATAGCTTCTTGTTTTGACATGAAGTCTTGTTAGGCATAACACTTCTATATGAATATATAAATGAATGATTAACATCATCACATTATAGATTCATTGCATATATGACCTAATTTTATAATTATGTGAACTTTGAAATTAAATGCTGATTTTGATTTTGTAAAACTTTTATTAACTTACAATAATGATAATCTTATCCTTGAGTGTTTCACAAGCACAAACCCTAGGTATATTAGATTAAATACACATACACATACTATGTAGAGTAGATGTGGGAGGTGGAGGGGGTTAAGGAAGGATATGTTGGTTTCATTCATTTTTAATACAATATGGGCTACCTTAGCTCTTGGAGTAGTGATTGCATGGACCTAGTTAGACATAAAATATTTATCACCTTCCTTAGTCTTAAGAAGAGGAAGAGGTTCCCTTTTATCCATTTTAGATGTTGTAAATAGTAAGTTGAAAAAACAAAAAAATAAAAAAATAAAAAAAATAAATGAATGCTATTAAAATCTCTAACATGATAGGAAAATAATAGTTAAATAACTATTCTAATTTGAAATACTAGAAAGCTAAAATCCTTAAGGAAATCTAGGGTTACACAAGAAGACATAGAGGACAATTTATCAAAACATATTAACCTTTTTTGGATGTTAAAGGTGGGGGGAATAGACTAATCAATTATGTAAAATGATATTCTTAATTGTGACAATTAAATAATTTAGATTTATAATATTTTTATAAATATACTAGATTTGATACAATTTTAAATATAGAAGAAAAGTACAATACCAAACAATATTCTTAAAGAATACCAATGAAGGATAAATAAAATTTATCTGATGTAATGATTCATAATTATATTTAACATACATAGATGTGGAATAAGGTATTCTTATACTTCCCCTCTATTCTCTAAATTTTATAAATTAGTTTTTTATCAGCTGGTAAACTATTGTCAGAATATAGACACTAACATTGATGCTTTTGTCTGACACATAATACAAATCCTTTTCTAAAATCATCAATTTCACTTTTTCTGTTTCATTTCTTCCTTAAAATGTATCATTCCATATCACATGCATGGGTTCTAAAAATTAGTATTTTGTTTAAAACCCTAGGTCCTATTACTAAGGCATGTCACCTTGAAAAATAGGAGTTAGTGGGATCAAGTCAACTCAAGCTAACCTAAAATATTTATTTATCAATGATTACTACCTACATAACCATATACTCTGGAGAGGGTCACATATTGATATAGTCTTTGCCTTATGTGGGCTTGTGTGTGAATAATTGTGAAATACGATATATGTGAGTGCATATAATGTTCTATCTTGTTAAATTTACAATTTTTTTCATGGGATGTTATTTAAATTTTTCAAAAATACAAGAATACTTCTTTTATGACTAATGTGTAAATATGGAAGTATAGCTCAATTGTGAAAATTATTTTCAATTGTGTAGTGTGAACTTGAAAGATGTTTCCTTATATTCATAATGAATTACCTTTATTTTGTATTTATAACACATATTTTTAAATAATCTCATAAGAGGGTTAAATAATAAAAATAGGCCAATCTATACATATAAATAAATTTTCATTTTGACTACTTGGAAGATAGGGAAATTAGTGTCGAAGTTAATGTCCTAATTTGGACCGTAGTGTTCTATAAGATAAAATATATTGAGGATTAACAAATATCTATTCATGACATAAATAATATTTTATGCATAATTTAGGTTGTATCTAGTCTATGCCATAAAAATATAATGGTTAGTCTTCGTATAGATAATTATAAATAGTGAGATGGTGAACATGATATTTTTTTAGTGTTAAGGTCATAAAGTGAAGGGTTGAGCCATGATTAGTATTTTTCAAATGTACAAGACTAGTATATCATATAAAATAAGATTTTAGAATATAAAACTATACTTTCTAAAATATTTTATTTTAACATTTATTTTACATAATTATTAATTTCATTATTTTCTATATTACTGGTAGATATGTTCCTCCTTGTTTGGGGAAACTTCAATCTTATTGTTGTGTACCTGCATCATTCATATAAAATAATTATTATGAAATCTTGTTTTTCTTACAAAAAAACTATAAATTGATATAAACTATTTATAGAAGGTGTTTGGTTAATATGATCTCTCTCTCTCTCTCTCTCTCCCTCTCTCTCAAATATATTTTTTTGTGAAATTATGCACATTTAGTAAATTTTACACATATTTTTAAACATAAATCCCTAAGCAGGTGTTATTTTTGGATATATGTAATTTTTATGTACATCACTCTAAGCATGAATTTTTTAATGATCCCATCATTTTTGTATTATCAATGTAATTCAAAAGGACCTTATTGGTGAAGGAAGGGTTTGAAGGTAGGTTAGATGGGAAAATATATGAGAACAAGTAAAAAACTAGTTTAATATGTTCTCGAATGGGATTCAAATTATTAGTAATCCAAGATATTTGTGAGAAATAATAAATGGTATTTTAGTTGGAAAAATATATGATATTAAACTTATTAGTAGATTAATATAAATATGAGACATATAAAATGTATTTGTCTTTGACAAAGAAGCTAAAGATACCACCACTCCCATTTCTTGACACATATGAGAAAGTATAGATGATAATATTACATATTAGATCAATCCAAATAGATAGTTGTTGGAAGTATAATGACTAAGAGGGGGGGTGAATCAATCTTCAAAAAAAATTCTAATTTATTTTATCATTCATGAACTATCAAACCAATATAGTGAACTACCAACACATTAAGAAGCATGAGCATGAAACAAAAACATAACACATAGAACACTTATTTGAGTGGGAAACCCTTAATGGGAAGAAAATACATTATTGATGTAAATGTAATATAGTATTATAATACAAACATCAAGATTTATTGAAGCACCAACTTCACTTGGAGTACCAACCCCAACTAGCTAAACACCCACTTGACTAGGATTTAACAAACATCTACTTGCAAGGAGACACCAACCTCCTAGATGACTCAATGTAAACTCATCCACATTATTTCCTTGATCATATTTAGGACATATTTTTTATAAATAAACTAATGATGACCACATATTTGTCCCTTTACACCCTTATCGCTTTCCAACTGTCTTCTAGGCTTCTTTGCTCGATAAGGTCTCTTCAAGATAAATTAGCTCATTTGACCTTGATAGTCATCAGCAGTATCCATATTATATAGTCATGATAGTTTATCCTCACTATTATTATGGTTTAAAATACCTCCTTTATATCTTAAAAATACATATCTTCCGCTTCCACCCTCATATATGCTAACCAATTAGGCCTATTAGGCCTTGTTCTTATATTAGGCTCTTGATCATACACTTTGTGGTCAACCATACACACTTAAAAACTTATGTTTTTAATAAAATAGTCCTTATATAATAAAAAAAACATGAATAAAAAATTAAAATAGGTTGATGATATTATATAAGAATAAATCCCCTTTTTAGGCCTTAAGGATACCTAATTTAATTAGGCCTTCATTAGCACATGTTACCCATTGAACTCTTTGGAACACTCTAAAAATTATCACATGGTAATAACATATCAAATATAATTAAAATTTACCTTATAAAAATTAAGTTTATGTTTAAAACACATTTTAAATCCAACCACTACTGTAACCCCTTCTTAAAACACTCCTCATATTAGGCTTGTGCATACCCAGAAAGTCTTTCTTGAATAATTGAGGCATAAGCAAAATTTTTCCAAATAACCATGGAAATAAATCACACATAAATACTTTAAATTAATTTAGGGTCATAAAAACATAAATTATAATTCTCAAACTCAGGGCAAAAGGACTCAAACCCTTTTCTACAAGTAGCTCACTCAGAATTGACAACTAGCCTCAAAATGGAATCATGAAAATTCAGACTTATGACACCTAAAATAACATAATAAAGGACTTAAAATTCATTAAAAATATCCAAAAAAATCATTAAAATAACCTAAAACAAAAATATCATAAGCTCTAATGGAAATATTGGTCTTGTAGACCATTCTCATGACTTCAATGTACACAGACCTCACTGAGGTAGACAAGTCAACTTGAGAGAAACTTTTTACAATATAAAATGATCAGAAAATATTATACAAAAAATTAACATGTATTATAGGTCTTGAAAAATGTATTCATTCATTTGGATTCATCCCTAATACATGATAACACATCCTTAATCACCTTCTCACTTTTTCCTACTTTTCTCACTGTTTGCACCATTAGGCCTTTTAGTGATTGGTCAAATTGTATGATCAGTTTACAAAACCATAGGGATAGTAACTACTCATAAAAAAATATGGAAATTAGATAAAAGTCTCAATATTTTTCCTCCATCCATTTATCAACTTTGATTTGGCAAACCTTAATTTATGTAGAAAATCTTTGAGAAACAAGGCCTTTCCTATAGGGTCCACTCACTCACTCGATAAAAAAATCAAACATAGATATTATTGTGAGAGTTGAATATATGATAAAATAGTTTTTATATTCATTTTAGATCATTTTGGGATGATTTGAACAAGATATTTTACATCATGTTAGTGTTAGGGTTTTAGAGAGGGTTAACATTATTTTTGGTGTCAACTATTATTAACAATTGTTCATAAAATAATACCCCTAATTTATAAAAATAATACCTATATATATTATCTATAACTCTTCCCAAGTTATACCTAATATATCAGGTTACCATTTATAGTTTACACATGCCAATGAACATTTGAAAGTCCTTGGGTTGAGAACCCTTCATTTTGTGCACTTAAGAAACCTCAAAACCACTTTTCATGCCTTTTATTACAAAATTTGACCTTAAAATTAGACAAAACACATGGTAAAAAAAATCACACCATTGAAAATTCTCACATGTTCATTATTATCCTAAAATTTGAAACTCATACCTCATTTGGTCACCATCTCTCTCTTTTCTTTCTTGGACCTTGACCTGCAAACCATATTAGGCATTAAAACTGACCTTCAAGCCTCTTTTCATGCATTATCCACCTCACTTACATGCTCACAAAATATCTCACATGTTGAAAAAACTGTTAAAAATTCTTCATAGGCCTTGACAACATCTCATAATGCTTCATTAGGCCAAGCAGGGTCAAGAAGTGGTCTAGTTACATACCAGGTCTATAGGTCCTACCCACTCTGAGACTCTCATGAGTAATCTAGTGCCTCATATTCATTCTCAAACAACCTCATACAAAATATTATTCCTCATTTCATCCATATCACAAGACCACCAATATCACTCCTTTTCACAAGGTATCTTCATGTAATGACCAATGCCATGAACATGCTTCTCAAGCTCTTGAAACTTGACAACTAACCTTGAAAAAATTATTAATGATAGTATACCTTACTCTTATGTCTTACATGATCCTTATAAAATTTCATAATTTTAAATGATGATATCAATCAAGAACATTCTTTAATGACCTCATGAACACCTTTCTTAAGAACCTTTGACATCAATTACAACATCAATGCCTAACTTCTGAACATGAACAATGCTCAACAATATCCCCATATCATTGATGACAAAACATACTTATAATTATTATCTCCATATTCTATTTTATCTCCCCATTTGACATAAATGACAAAGTGATGTCTAAAACTCATTAGATCACACTCCTTGTAACCAAAATATTCAACACATAAGATTTATTAGTTCATAAGACATAATATAAGCATGATCCCACTATCTCCATGTATACATTCTTGTAAAAACTCACATATTCTTGGAGATAATGAGCATGATTAGATCCCCCTAAGTACTTGACTTTTTCAAATATTTATAGGAGTAATAATTACACCTAGTTCTTGTCTTAGGTGTTCAAAAGTTACCTTTGGAAGTGGTTTGGTCAATATGTTTATAATCTAATCTTATGTATAAACATATTCAAGTTTGACACTTTTTTCACTTAAATTTTCTCTTAAAAAATGATACCTAATGTAAATGTGTTTGGTGCTTTAGTGCATAACAAGGTTATTTGAGATTCTTATAGCACTTGTATTGCCATAATAGAAAGGGCTAGGACCATCATACTCCACCTTGTAGTCTTTGAGGGTCTGTCTCATTCATAATAATTGAGTGAAACATGAATCTACTAAAATTTTACTTAACCTTAAAATTGGACAAAGCTATTTATGGTTGCTTCTTGCTTAACAATGGAACTAGGCATCTACCTAGGAAGAAGGCTCCTCCACTAGTACTTTTCCTATCAACTATACTTCCTACCCAATCTACATATATGTACATTATCAAATTAATCTCCTTGCTTCTTATATACCACAATCTATAGTCCATAGTCCCTTTGAGATACTTGATTATCCTTTTGACTACTTACAAATGATTTTCCTTTAGATCTACTTGAAACCTTCTCAAAATACCAATGATTGCATGATGTCAGATCTAGAGGTAGTGGTATAAAACAAACTTCCAATCATTGACCTATATGACATCTGATTGACCTTTAAATAATCATATTCCTTATTCAAATTTCATCTTGTGATCATGGTTTTACTAGCTACCTTGTAATCTTCCATCTCAATCTTCTTCAACATCTCTCTTATATACTTGGCTTATGAGATGAATATAAATGTTCAAATTAAGTAATTTACAACCCAAGAAATAATGAAATTTATCCTATCATGGATATCTTAAACTCTTTCTTCATCACCTCTAAAAATTACTTGGTCATGTTATTATTGTTTCCACTAAATATAATGTCATCCACATAGATAAATACAATTAGCTAATGGTCACCTTATGTCTTGATGTATAGATTACTATCTACAAATCCTAATTGGAATCCTTAATCTAATAGATACTTTTCTAACCCAACATACCAAGCTCTAGGAGCTTTCTTGATACAATAAAGAGCATTTTACAATCTATAAACATAGTCTTGTCATTTGATAGTGAGAACCATTAAGGTTTCTCAATGTACACTTCTTCCAAATTCCCATTCAAAAAGGTAGATTTGATATCCATCTAGTATACCTTGAATTATTTGAATCCTTAATATGATAAAAATAATCTTATGTCCCCTAATCTTGCTATGTCCCCTAATATTTCTACTGGTGAAAGGGTTTCCTCAAAGTCTACCCCTTTAACTTCTGCACATCCCTTGCATACCAATCTATCCTTATTCCTAGTGACTTATTAATCTTCTTTCAACTTGTTTATAAACATCCTTTTTGTGCCAATGACATTCTTGTTTTTATTCCTATGAATTAGTTCCCAAGTCTCATTTTTCTCTATTTTTTATAACTCCTCATTCATAACACCTATCCAAAATTTGTCTTTGCTTGCTTCTATAAGAATCTTAGGTTGAATCTTGGATAATAAAGTAACATTGTCTTTATTTAGATTACTTACCAGTCTTCTTCTAATTTTTATACTTACATTCTTGTTAATAATGATTTTTAGATTTAAGTTGATCTCTTTGAATCTATCTTGAGGGTCCTTTTGAGTCCTATCTCTCTTCAAATTCTTATTCTTCACCATAAACCTTTATAGTCTCTTATTCATTCTTGAAGTCTAGATTCTCTAAAGTGTTCTTTGACTGTGAGTGGGAATTATTTTTCTCACCAAACTTCACATTTTTTATTTCCACTATATTTTTTAGTCTCTTTTTATAACATCTATAGGTTGAGTTCATTGATGAGTATCCTAATAATATGCCTTCATCAAATCTATAATCAAACTTTTACAAGTCTTTATCATCTCTCTTGATGAAACATTTATTTCCAAACACTCTAAAGTGTTCCACATTGGTAGGTTTACCCTTCCATAGTTCATAAGGGGTCTTGTTACTATTAGTACTTATTTGTCCTTTACTCAAAATATATAAAATAGTACTCACTACCTCTCTCCAATATCCATAAGATAATATAGACTCATTTAGCATAGTTCTAGACATCTCTTGAACTATCTTATTATTCCCTTCCACTATCCTATTTTGCTAAGGTGTCCTAGATACTAGTAATTTTCTCCTTATTATATGAATCTCATTGAAGTCATCAAACTCATTGGAACAAAACTCTCCTACTCTATTAGATATTAGTGACTTGATCTTTTGATTCTTCTCATTCTCAACAACATCCTTGAATGCCTTGAATTTGTCAAGAGCTTATGATTTTTATTTAAAGAATGCAACCCAAGTCAATCTTGTGTAACAATCAATAAGTAACATGAAGTATCTCTCTCATTGAATGCTTTAAAGTATTATAGGCCTATATAAATTAGTGTGTATTAACTCCAAGGTTCTTTTAGTAGAGTACTCCTTGGACTTGAACCTTCTTCTAGTTTTCTTACCATGTTGACATGCATTAAAAAGTATGTTTGTAGGTTTACTGATCTTAGGCATGTTCTTCATAGACTTTTTAAGGTTAATATTGAATAGGTTTGTTAAATTTTTGTCGATATGACCTTATTTTACATAGAAAAATTTCATCTATCTTGCTCATGAAGCATCTGTCCTTCTTGATCTCATTCAATCATTATAGTTTATTCTTAGTCCTCTTGCATTTCCACTTAGCCTTCTTGATATGGCTCTCATTATCTCACACCCTCTATCATGAAAGGTTAATGTATGTCCTTGATTGGACATTTGACTTTCATTAATTATGTTATGTTTCAAACCTTCCACATAAAACACATTTTGTGTCTTGGTATTTCCATTGTCCAAACTCAAGGCACCCTTACTAATTATATTGGTAGTTGTGTTGTCTCCAAACCTCATTATTCTTGTAGCAGTTTTCTTGAATGAGATAAATCTATTTATGTCTCCTATCATGTGGATTGAGAAACCACTATATATATAACATTTCATTCCTTCATCTTGAATGTGAAAGGTAGTTTGAGCTACCATAGAATCCTCTTTAGTTTTTTATTCCTCCTTGGTAAATAGTCCATCTTGCTTATTGAGCTTAATATAATCCATCCTAACTTGAATTGGATTCCATACCAATGTTTTATCCTTATTATGTTCTTTATGACCTTCATATGTCTCCTTAAATCTTGTAGGCCTTCCAACTCTATTAGATCAAAATCTTGTAATGTGTCTTATATTATGAGAGATGTAGCAAACAACATTCATGTACATACCATGGTTCCATAATGACTTATCCTTAATTGCATTTGGATACCTAATTTGTTTTCATATTGGTATTATTGAATTTTTATGAATTATCAACCTCTCCATTAAACTTTATCATTATGACTATGATTTGTTCATGCTCAATCTTCAAGGAATCTAGTTGTGTCTTCAACTAGTCATACTCAACATTTTTTGATTTAAACCTTGTGTTGACCTATTTTAAATGACTAGTGAGATTATTTATAGTCTTATTTTTATGTTTAAAATCATCAAGGGAAATTATGAACTCATCTTCAAGGTTTAATTTATCTTCTCCTTATTCACTGCCATAGTAGACTTATTCATCATACATGGTGTCTTCTTTATGTTGATCACAAGACTATTTTTTACTTCCTAGGATCACCTTCAAGCTATTAGAATTTCCTCAAATGACCAATCTATGATACCAATTATTAGAATCAAAATTATTGATTGGGGTGGGTTGAATTAGTCTTAAAAACTCTTAAAACTTTAATTTATCATTCATGAAATATCAAACCACTATAGTGAACTAGAAACACATTAGGAGCCATGACCAAGAAACAAAAACATAACACATAGAACACTTATTTGAGTGGGAAAAACTCAAGGGGAATAAAACCAAATTATTATGAAAATTTAATATGTTCCTATAATAAAAACATAAATATTTAAGAAGCACCAACTTCACTTGGAGCTTCAACCCCAACTAGCTAAGCACCCACTTGACTAGGCTTTAACAAGTACCTACTTGCATGGAGGCACCAACCACCTAGATGACTTGGCACCAACTCAAAAAAATTATTTAATTTATCATATTTAGTACATATTATTTATCAATCAAATGATGATGACCACCTCTTCATGTCTTTATACCCTTATCCCTCTCAAACTGTATTATAGGCTCCTTTGCTCAACTAGGTCTCTTCAAGGTAAATTAGTTTGTTTAACATTTATAGTCATCTACAATACCCATGCTATATCTTCATCATATTTTATATTAAATATAATTATGGTATAAAATACCTCATTTATCTCTTCAAAATACTATATCTTCTGCTTCAACTCTTATATATTCTAACTAACCATTAGGCCTATTAGGCCTTGTTCTTATACTAGGCTCTTGCTCATACACCTCTTGGTCGGCCATACACACTTGACCAATTATATTTAAAATAAAATAGGCCTTATAAAATTCCAAAAATATCAATCAAACATTACAATAGTCTATTTATAACATATAATACCAAAAGCCCTTTTTAGGCCTTAAGGAGACCTAATTCAATTATGCCTTTATTAGCTCACGTTACCCTTTGAACTATTTAGAAAAATATAAAAATTATCACATGACATTAAAATATAAAATATAAATAAAATATAACTTATAAAACTTTAATTTATTTCCAAAAAACCTTTTAGGTCCAACCACCACTTGAACCCCTTCTCAAAACACTATTCATACTAGGCATGTGAATACCTAGAAAGTCTATCTTGAACAACTAAAGCATAAGAAAATTTTTGGAAAAAAAATATGAAAAAAAAATTACATATAAATAAGATACATGAACTTATGGTCATCAATATGTGATTTATACTTCACAACTCATGACAAAAGGACTCAAACCCTTCTTTATAAGTAGCCCACTTAGAATTGCCAAATAACCTCAAAATGCAGTCATGAAAATTTAGACATATTACACATGAAATAACATAATAAAGGAATTATAATTAATTAAAAATATATTAAAACATATTTATAACAACATACAATAAAAATATCACAATATCTAATGGTAATATTGGTCTTGCAAACCAATCTCATGACCTCACTATAAACAGACCTCATTGAGCTAGACAAGTCAACTTGAGAGTAACTTTTCGATATATATAATGGAGTCCAAATATTATATATTAAATTAAAATGTATTAAATTTATTGAATAATATATTCATTTATTTTAATTCATCCCTAATCCATTATAACCCATCCCTAAGTACCTTCTCAGTTCTACCTAGTTTTCTCATTGTTAGCACCATTAGGCCTTTAAATGATAGGTTAAATTGTATGAATAGTTTAACAAAAAATAGGGATAAGAAATTATAAAAAACCAACATGTAAATTAAATATAAGTCTAAATATTTATCCTTAATCCATTTATCAACTTTGACTTGGTCAACTTTTATTTCTACAAGAAATCTCTATGAAATAAGGCCTTTCTTATATGGTCCACTCACTCACCTAACAAAACACACATACCTAGAGATGATTGGAAAAGTTTAATACATGATAAAATGGTTTATATATTAATTTTATACTATTTTAGGTTGTTTTGATAAGATATTTCACATCAGTTAGTGTTAGGGTTTTAGAGAGGGTTAACACTATTTCTGGTGTTAACAATTATTTATAAAGGAATGACCCTCATTTCCAAAACTAATTATTCGATATATTAGATAAAAAAATTACCCATATATCCTCAATAACTAAGGTTACAATTAAAATTTTACACATTCCAATGAACACTTGAAAGTTCTCAGGTTGAGAATCCTTCATTCTATGCACTCAAGAAACCACAAAACCACTTTTCATGCCTTTTATTGAGAAATTTATCCTCAAAATTGGTTAAAACATTTTAAAAACCTATTAAACCACTGAAAATACTCATGTTATCATTCTTATCTTTAAATATTAAACTCATACCTCATTTGGCCATCATCTCTCTCTTTGCTTGCTTAAACCTTGACCTGCAAACCACAATAGGCCTTGAAACTTTCCTTCAAGCATATTTTCATGAACTCTCAACATCAATTAAATTATAAAAAACATATAACATGATAAAAAAATGTCAAAAATTATTCATAATACTTGACAACATCTCATAATGTTTCATTAGGCCATCAGGGTCTAGAAGTGGTCTAGTTGTAAACTAGGTCTATAGGTCCTAACCTTGTAGGCTCACTATTAGACTCTCATGAGCACTCCAGTGACTCATATTCATTCTCATACAGCCTCATACAACCTCTTATTCCTTTGTACATCCATCTAATTATACCATCAAGATCATACCTTTCACAAGGTCTCTTCATGTAGTGATCAATGTCATGACTAGGCTTCCCAAGCTCTTGAAACTTGACAATTGATGTTGAAACACTTATTAATGATATTATACTTTGATAATATTTAATACATTCTCCTCAGACAATGTCATTATTTTTAATGGTGTTATCAAGCCAAAACATTCTTCAATGACCTCATGAACACCTTTTTAAGAACCTTTGACATCAATGACAACATCAATGCCAAACTTAAAAAATAAGAACAATGCTTAAAAATGATTATCAAAAAATTATTCTTAGATGGAGTGTTGATACCTTCTAAAAATTATGCCTAGTTATATTTTTATAGATACAACATGTAGAGGATATTATCAAGTATAGTCATAACTCAACTATAAACAAAAATATGAGGAATAAGTGGAGAAGAATGGAGGATCATAAATTAAGATGAACCCAACCATGAAATATATGAATACTTTAAATAAAATTTTCATGAAAATACATGGATATTAGATAGGTTCATAACATTAAGTCTTAGGATTACAACAATTTAGATGTAAGGATGGGAATCTGCCACACAATACTATGCATGGGACTTTATCACTATAATGGCACTATAAAAATCTTAAATGGAAGATAAGATCATGAATTGTTATTACCTAAGGAAAAGGAAGTATTAAATCAATATAGAGTGACCCTCCAAGGTTTTTTGGATGATATAAATACATGAGTAACCTAACATATCTACAACATGTTCTATGGAGATAATGGGGTAAAGACACTGATATGTGTATGTAAAATTGTATGAGATAGAGGATTACATACCATCTATACATATGGATGGAAATTAAAATAGAGGTTAATAATTATAATATACATTATAATGTGTTGTAAAATTTAATCATAGAGTAAGGGTTTATGGAATATGCATAGAACCAATTCCTTAGAGAAATGAACATATAGGGAAGAAGGCATTGTTTTCAATTCTGGTATTTTATAAGACAAAGAGAAATATATATGTGATATCCTATAATAATACTCCCACATCCAAGAGTTGTATAATAAGGAGGAGTCTAAAAAATAAAAAAAATATGCGAAAGAGAAACTAAAAAAGAAAATACAACATTATCTTTTTTATCTTAGAATACACATATATAAGTTATTATGAGGTGACTAAACATGGCCAAAAATATGTAGTGGTTGTTAATCCCTTCCTCTCATTAAATGAGACTTACATGAATGAGTCTCCCCAAGGTCTTTGTTACTAGGTCTCCATACAGAGGGTAACCCCATTGGTTCATTTTGACTATTTTATCTAAAGGGCCCATGACTGGTGAAACTAACTCTAGATGATGGATTAAGTTATAAACACTATGAAAATTTATTGGTTCACCAATAATATATTAAGTAGTTATTAAATAATGATGGATAACATTTAAAAATCATGATTCAACATTAGAGATAGATTTTCATTGATCCTAAAGTAACATACTTATAAGAACGACAAAAAGAGGGAAGGGTAGGGAGGAGGACAAGAAAGGCCCTCCTATCACAAAGATGAATCTAAATCATGTAATCAAATCTTATAGAAACTAGTCCTTAGTTGAGCCAAACCTAGCACAACTCCAACTAAAGGTTAGTGTGAGAGTTTGGGAAAAGTTGTTGAGAGTGAGGAAGAGCTTAACCACCATATACATCCATATAATATGAACACTTGGATCTATGGAAATCAAATTATAAAGATATTTAATTTTAATTAATCAATGGTGAGACTTACAATGACTATTCAACTATATACTTCACTCTCATAATAGTAATAAAAACACCACACTAGGAAAGCATGAAAAATGCTTGGTCTACTAATTATGGAGAATCCAAGCATGTCTAATCCACTAACTCTATCTAATCTAAAGAAAAAAAAAATAATCATAAATTCCTAAATACTAAAGGGACTAATCCTTTTACATTATAAGATCTGATCTTATATAGGCACACAGGCTTTAGGAGTTCAAAATACAATTTTTAATTCATCGATTAAAGGGGAAATTGTATCCATAATCAATTCGATTAGAAGAATGTGGTTGAGCAGGTAATTGAAAATCTCTAATATATTGAATGCATACATGAAATTTGTGAAATTAAACCATTGCTTAATTGAATTTTTATAGCTGAAAGTAATTAGGATTGCATTGAGACTACCATCTACCCATACTTATGCAAAATCAATTACCCTACCTTAGTAAGGTTGAATTTTTATTTTATACTTTTTTTCTAGAATCCAACACACATGCCATGATAATTATTACCATATTATTAATTATTTATTTGTATTGTGATTTTATTCTATAAATAAAATTAGATGTATGGTCCATTTTTAGCCTCTTGACATTTTTTATGGCTAGACTGGCCATCAAATTTATACTCATGCCTTGCTAGATATGCAACCAATGTGTCTTTTACCATGACACTTTACTAACATAGGTATTATTCTCACTTACTCTCTAAATTACCCTCATTACACTATTATACTTATTTTTATAGACTCTTATTTAACACTTTCTAGTTCATCAACATCAGTGAGATTTAGTTATGCCCTTTACTTTCATTGTATCCATGACCATGCATCTTCTATTATTTAGCTCAGGCTCTTTACATCTTTGGATTATGGTGTAATTTTTTTGATCTCTTGATATTTAAGGGCTCTACCCTACCAAGGTTATGGGGTTATTGGAAGATACTATTTCTCTTAATTTCTACTCATTTCTAAATTTTAAAAGAAGATAAGAAACTAGTAATAAGGGTGTGGTAGAAATACCTGGTTGGTGATACCCGTATAACCTAGATGAATGTCAAGAAATAATCTTTTATAGGAAGGAATAACTTGAAAATAAGAAGAAAATAAGAAAGGGGATTATTATCAAGATAGTTAAGTGGACTGCCTAATGTGAGCTTGATCCAAAAAATGTATACTTGCTAGGAAACTATCAATCCACTGTTGATAATAATCAAGCTTGAAATGATAAAATAAGGTACTTGCATGAGATAAATGAAATTTAATAAAAGAATAAAGTAGAATGCTTTGTTAAAGAAAATGATTAAATCTAGTATGAGTTGATCAATAGTTATGCCAAAGTGGGTGAAGTTAGGTTCAAAAAAATAGAAAAGGGTCTGTGAATAGGTAGGAACACAAAAGGTTAGGTTTGGTTGGGGGTAAGGGGCTGAAATTAACTTGCCATTATTTTTTACCATAGTGTTCATCGATGGTTAGGTGAATTGTCAATGGTTAAACTGATCGTCGATGGTTAGGTAACCATCAGTACTTGGGGGTGACTATTGATGGTTGGGTAACTATTGGTGGTTGCTTGTGTTTTTCTAAAGGTGATCAGAAAAGAGTTACATAATAGGTAGATAGGCAAATAGAGGTTCTATTAAGGATTTGGTAGGCAAGAAATAAGGTGCAAATAGGTCAAATTAGGTTAGAGAGGTTAAAAATCCAAAATAATGATGCTAAAGTATTGATATACCTATAGGTTGCTAGTTGATCAACGATTAAAGGTTGAAGTAATTTTGCCAAAGTAACAACACTTTAGCCTCAAAAGAAAATTCACTAGAGGTTTGGGTCTCTTTTGTTGATGTTGAGTTATTTAAGGAATACTAGATGTTAGAGAGCTTGAATACCTATGTGAAAGAAGATTTTATGGCTTAAACATCCATTTTTTTCACCTCCCACTCCCATCCTTTTATAAGCAAAGAGAGATGGAGGATCAAAGGCTTCCTAGAGGGTGAGATTGTTGATCATGATTCTTGGAAGTTAGTTAGCACCACATAGGGTATACATATTAAATTATGCCTCATTATCTCACACACAATTGGTTATGTGTTAGGAAGATGAGGAGGTGAGGATACCTAACCATCGACAGTCAAGCTAACCATCAATAGTTAGATTGAATCTTAGTGGTTGAGTGTTTAAGGGTAAAGGGGTCAAAAAAGGCGTTAAAAGGGTAGGATAAAGTTTAGGTTAGTAGTTCAATGAGTTAGGTAACTAGGTGATAAACTAGGCTCAAGGATCGATAGGGGTCCTAAGGAATTTTGACAATAAGAATTGTCATGTGAAGTTTTTAGTGTCTACATTTTCCCCCTTTTTATTATACAACTTTGAAATAACAAGATATAAAACAAAAATGGATTATTGGTCAAAAGGTATGTTTTCCCTAAGTATGGGAGGAGGTGTTCCCCTTAAAATTGGGAGTTGATGAGGTGAAACTAAAATTACATCAGGGTTTGATAAGTGTTATAATGTAATTCATGAGGTTGGTGACAAAAAAGGTTAGGAATTTTAGATGAAAACCTGTGCATAAAATATGACTAAATGTGATAATCAAGATCACACAAAGACTAAAGTTTCTAGAGTTGGTAAAAATAAGGTTGGTTATAGAAGTACAACTAATAGGGTAACCAATCCACAATGCTGGTCATAGCTAATCAAGTCACTTGATAAGTCTCCTAAATAGGGTCAATGTTTCTATAGGTATCTGAGGTAGAAAATGCTCCCTTGAAAAGCATAAATGGTCTAGTTGTGCACTAGGTGGTGTAAATTCAAATCATCAACATGGAAAAAATGGTCATTATGGTAAAAAAAGGACCAATATAAGGTTACCATAGAATATGTGACAATTTAGGTTCAAAATGGCCAAAATTGAGGTGGATTTGGTCTAATGGTTGTGTTGAAGAAGGGTAATATCCAAAACTAGTTCATATTTGGTATGGGGGAGATTAGGTGATCTCCAAAATTTGGGTACTTAGGTTAGGTGCCAAAAATGAAAAAATTATGGGACCCCAACTGTCAATGGTTAGGGGTTCCTAGGGTTGACTGTTGATGGTCACCCTAACCATCGATGGTAAGGGGAAAACCTTAAAAAATTGGAACATAAAAAAGTGAAAATGAGATTTCATTTTCACTTATCACATCTGACCTCTGTGCATTCTATACTTTAGCATTTTTGCACTTTGGCATTTTTTGAGAGACTGTTTGATTGATTGTGTTGGCTAAGGTGGAAGTAGGTGATTGGTTGAGTTTGATTATTGAAGTGATTAGTGGGGACTAGTGATGTAAGGTGGATGAGGGCATGGTCGAGTAGCTATATGCAAGCTTTGACCTTGACAATGATTGAGGAATGAGGTAGGTGGTGTATTAAAGTTGGTAGTTAGTTGATTAGCTTTTTTTTATAATTTAAATTATTGTAGATATGATATGGTTACTATTATTTTGGTAAATTAGGAAAATTTAACTAGTGAAATTAAAATTTGAGTGAGATTTTAGGTTGGGGTTAGGGGATAGAGTAGTTTTGGGTAGTGATTTTATTGAATTTTATTGTTTTTGATGGTTTTTAGGTATGTAGGTCAAGGGTTTTTCCATTGGTGGTCACACACAGTGATCATCAGTGGCTAGACTCGATCATTGATGGTCAGGTATGACCATCGGTGGTCAACCACTGAAGGAAGATGTTCACATAACATTGATGGTTACAAAGATCATCAACAGTTAAGCATTTAGGAAAGGTGGGTTTAAATGATGTTGTATTGTTAAAAAAGGTGTTAAGGGTAATGAAAATAAATAGGT